>LXKZ01000002.1:0-27230 GCA_001856765.1 Endoconidiophora polonica | reverse complement strand
CCCATCCTTTAGCTCTCGATTCATCGATAAGGGCATGGAGACGGAGCTCTGACTCGCGAGTCTTATGCAACACCGCTGCTAGTCCAATGCTCAGATCGTCCGTCCAAAAGTCCTCAAGCAGGCGCGAAAAATGGGCGATGTTGTGTAGCAAAGATTAGTACGGTGCCATCTCGACTGATAGAACAAGGCTAGTTGAGGATTCGTAACCATAAATGCCGACCAGATCGTTAAAGCTTATGCAATGTCGGGCGGGCGGTGTACGCTATCGCAAGGGTCTAGGACACTAAGGGTTAAAGTGTTAGTTGGTGTCCACCAGATGCATATAAGTTGAGCTCTACGCGCTGTCTTGGATTGTCACTTACCTAGATCCGATGCGTTCATTTCTTCCTTCTTTCTATTTTCTCTGTAAAAAAAAAAAAAGAGTCCTTGTTTATCCCTTTGTTCTTGTTTTGTTCATGCCGTCTTTCCTCTATTGTTCGTTGCTGTGGATCGGCGTCATTGTTAGGCCTTGGATGGCCATGTATCCTCTCTTAGAGCGTCCACGTATAGGCGAACGCGGCGCCGCTTGTTGAGCCTCGATGGCTGCCTCGAGGACGGCATCATAGCCAAGGCCGCGCTCTGCCCGGGCAATCCTAAGGGCAAGAAGCTCGTCGAGACTTAGAAACAGATGCGTGCTGCTTTCGGCGCGGCACTGCAGACTGAAGAAATCGGCATCGGAGATTTCGCGGCTGTTCATCTTGGTAAGACTGGTGCTCAGGATAAGATAGAAGAAGAGAAAGTAATTATGAAAAGATAGACAGATGATGGCAGGTTGGGGCAATAGCAACTGGTGGCGTGATTGGCTTAGAGATCAGGCACCTGAAGTATATCAAACACAATACAGTGAGAGTCTTCGACGAAAGGGTTATTTTCTGAGAATAAATTTTGGAACTAGCAGTTACAGATCAAGCTTTTGAATAGATTGTGATGGTGAGTAAATGTATGTATCTTCTGCCGGAAGCTAGCTAGGACGAAACGAGAGCTGCAGAGGGCAACCCGACTACTTATGGTCCTAACCGGCAGATTCCCAAACGGCTCTTTCATGCTTCATCGGCTGGGCTGAATTGGCTGGGCTGGGGCCGTTGGAACCGACCGGGCTGTTTTCTCTCTCTCTATGTGTATCTCTCCATACGCTACTATGCATCTAATTTCCAGAACACAGTAATCTATGCAGATTCCTCCCCCCCCCCCCTTCCAAAAGACGCTCTCCATTTTCCCGCTGCAGGTCGGCTGCGGTCATTCATCCCAAACAGCCAATCCAGTCCAAGATACATATGCAGAATTGCAAGATACAGTGTGTTGCAGCCAGGACGCACCTGCAAAGATGACGTGGAGTCTACCTAGGCGGATCGGCGGATTAGCAACACGCCTTACTTATAGTGTACTATTTACTATATAGTGAAAAGTGCAAATGGTCACATGCCCTTATTGTGTGCGGTTGCAGGGCCTGAAGGTAGTTCAGAATACACAACGAACATGGGGAAGTAAGGACTGTGCATAACAAGACAAGTACCAGGTATAATACAATAGGATTTACCTAATAATCACAGTGCCATACCTACATACCAGCATCCTGTCTGTACTTACATATTATGTAGGTACGACTGCATATCTTGTTCCAACGGCCCCAAGCTCCAAAACCCAAAACAGCTTCCTTCTTTCACCTTGCACCAAAACTGATTACTCCAATTCCACCGGCCCCGTTTCCACTGGTGCCCCCCCTGAGCCCCAAAATATGCATGCTTTGCGGGCGCGTGCTCTGTAGAAACGAGAAAGACAGACAGCTTACATGTACGGTAGTATATATGAAGAAGTGGGTGGGTGGTGTCATAAGATGGCCGCATGTGTTCTCGAGGTCGTAGAGGCAAGCAGCCCGCATGAAACTCGACGTCAGCGCTGCAGTAGTTTAGCCTGGGGGAATAATCAAGAGTATGGAAAATATTCTGGCAAATATGGAGGCTGTAGCAGCAGGAACAAGAAAGGGAATCATAAGGAAGGGAGGGGGGGGCTCTCGCTTACCCAAACGGGGCGAGTTGCAGAGAAGAAAGCGAAGCTAAGGCTCACGAGTGAGAATATGGGCAGAAAGGAGGGGAAAAACGAAGTGTCTGTGACAATTTCATAAAATGATATATGCAATATATGCCTATGTCTATGACGGAGACCCAAGTCGTCCTTGGAGATCATGATCGGCGCCGATCATGATACTGACAGATGGTACTGTGAACGGAACAATCCATTTCTGGATCCAAGGTTGGGGTTTGTTTTTCAAAAAACATTACTCGATTAGATGTTGACTATGACGAAGGCTCTAAGGTTACTTGCTACATACTACACACACGTCGTATATGCACATATACACGTAGTATATACCAAGTGCAACTTGCCGGCTATTTTGACATCATGTTAAAGTTACAGAAGGAGATAATAGTGCTGCAGTTTCACACTATTGCAGTTTTGAGCTATAATAGATCAAAGGGTCTTCGGGATTCCGGCTAGGAAGGAATTGCTACAAAAATGGTCTTTGACGATAGCCGTATGATCTCATCTACAACAGTGCCGGTAACAGGAGGCAAATACTACAACGACCATACTATCTACTCTGCATAGAAATAGAAATAGGTTTTGCAAGTCTGTAACATGAATTAGCTTGAATGTGCCAAAAAAAAAAAAAAGCAGCTTAGCATGAAACAAGAGAAACATGAAATACGATAATTCAGCGATTTCTACCTCAAGACTTATTAAGACTAATATAGTCGAATTTTCCCTATTGTTAGGGTTACATTAAAATAAGGGTCTATAGTTTAATTGTGTTCATTTTTGATAAACCCTATCACTATTATAAGATAAGGATAATCTAAGCATTCTAATATCAATAGTTTTATTTAAACCCAATAGCTTACTATAAGCATCCACTAAATAAGTAGACCTTTGCTACTCCTTACTTTAATAGATAGCTGTATGCTCATTAAGTTATGTTATATATTATCGCCCATAGATTTCGTTACTGAACAAAAGGGCTCACGACGCACATTTAAGCCAATTCAAGAACGTGAAATAGGATCGGAAATAGGGTTATTCCGACCCTAGTTCGAAAGCGGGGTTGGAATATAGTTACGGCGCTTGGAGTCATTGTTTACCACTTTAACATGTTCTATTACTTAGGATCTCTTAAGTTAAAGCAAAACTAAACTAAGTGAAGGCAACGTACTGCTCCTGGTATGGTACCCTTATAGTGGTGCAACCGGTTTAAACCCGGCCTAGGCAAACCTTCAAAATGTCCTAACTCTAACCTAGGTACTAATCATGGTGGTATTCTCTATCTGAAGTACTGCTGGTTTCGGCCAGTTCACCACCTATATCCTCCTTCGGCGGGGCTCAACTTTCGCGCTTGATTTCTGTTTGCTTTGTGTTTATAGTGAACTAGGACTCGCCTAGCTATCTTCATAGTTTTAGAAACTGAATAAGACTAATGATTGTGAGAAGAAAAAAGTCAAGGCAACGCAGACACTAGAGAACCTAGTAACGGCAACGTGTCTATCGAATAAAAAATCACCGGTAACCAACACACCTTTGTAGCGGCTTCGTTCTTGTACTACTACTACTACTATCAAAGCATTGTTCGCTGACAAATGCACGACATCATACGTAAGCATTTGAGACTTGCCATTATCAACCAAGATCGACGTTGTATTTCAAATCAAGATTTATACGGGGGTATCTAATATGTGCCAATGTATTACTCGTATCTTCTGATTCGTTGGTATAAGTCTGACTTACATATGCTAGATCTGTAGGTAACACATTCTTTCGGACTGTTTTTACCTTAATTATCAGGTTCTAGAACTATGAAGAAACTTCGAACTGTTTCGTAAGACACTAATCATGATATAAATGCTGATTATTAGTAAGGTGTAGTGGCTTGTTTAACAGTTATGACAAATCGGGCCTTTAAACCCCGGTATAGGGAAGTTAATATATGTTAAGCGAGTAAATATCTACGATATATCAAGTCAAATTTCCCCCCGAGCACACTACGGGGTACTTTATATCCGACTTGGATCTCTAGTGTATCGTTTCCATAGGCTCAAAAGCTGTACAAAAGCTGTGGTGCAACTTTTAGATAAACCTAGTGAGATAAATAATTATATAGTGTCATGAAAGGATGATTTCTACTTAACTATACTAGTACAGCATATATATCTGTATCTATCGCCAGCATGATGGTGGCACGCCCATAGACACATTCTCGGCATGATGTTTTGCTACTATAATGTTTTACAACGCTGGCATCCTGATGTTGCCATTATGGTAGGACATGTGATCATAGTTTGCCGCATCTTTTACCGTGCTGAAATGCTACTGGTGCATCGGGCTCCCACATCTTGTTGCGGCAGTCTTGCTCAGCGCAAACCTCAGTTGACATTGGTTTCGGTGCGCCTTGAAGTCATGTTTTCAGTCTAAGTGAATGCCAAGGGATCTAATTTTTACTAACGGAACGACCTCGCGACTGTCGAGAAGTATTGGTTTTGTGTTTCGGGTGCGTGCTATGAAGAAGTTCATAAGTATGCCTTTCTCTGGTCTAAGAAGATATGCCTCTCATTTCCGCTCATATCTCACAATACCCGTCAGCCTTCTTGCAGCACGGTGTGGTAGTCGGATATTTGCTGTCTTCTTTGAAATTCTTGACTGATCGAAACTGGTCGAATGGTGAGGTTGTGAAGAGAATAAAGAGGAGTGGGGATAGCGGCGAGCCCTGGAAGGGGGGAGAGGGGGGGGGGGGGGGGGGACGGACTCCAGCTGGTACATGTTATGAGGCTTATTCTCTGTTGTCAAACGCCCGAGCGCAGCTCTTTTGCTTATCTGTCCATGTGGGAGAAATTTGGGCTTCTTCTGCCATGCGAGAAGAGATGGGCCTATACCCTCTGGCACACTGCAGCTGTTACTTTGTCTTTCCTAGTTTGCTCAGCATAACGACCCGAGCCTTCTTTGTATCACCTCGACCACCTTGTCTCCGCTGGTTTGTAGAAAGCCATTTGGAGATAACTTCCATTCCTGCTGTTTTGCAATGGTCCGGTCAGCGTAGTGCGCTCTCGATGTCTTCTTCCCTGATTGTCAGGAGGTTTACTGCTATCCACCCACCCCCGTGACGGTCCTGTGACAGGCCCTTCAAGCTGTTGAGTGTTTGGGAAGAATCGGCCCGCTAGTGCCTGAGCGTTTCCTTTCTTCGACTTGGTGATACTTCTGTCTTCAGCCGTGAGCTCTGGGATCTTAGCGTCATGTGGGCGATGGCTTCGGAGCTTACCCCAGGGCGCCAATTTCCACAGAAGCTTTTCGTTGTTGGGTGCTTTTTGCTGTGGGCTCTCTCCATGTTTTGGTGTTTTCTATTCGGACCGTAGACTTCTGCTATATCATCGCCTGTCGGAGTCTTTCGGCCGACTTATCCGTCATCAGTTAACGGTGTTGGCGTTCTATTCGTCGAATGTTTCTTCGTAGATTCTACCGTTCGATAGCTCCAGAAGATCCATTGACTTCAAGTTTGGTCTTGGAACCTTTGGGTAAAGGTAGTTGTCATCTAGCCAGACGATTGTGGCCTGAGGAACGCAGTCCGATCCAAGCCAGTCCTATGCCCCAGAGTACCGGGCGTTGACGCCGCTTGTGGCCCACAAGAGTTCCAGGATGGACTCTCTCTATCCTTGTCGTCGCCAAGTTGGCTCTGCTGGAGTTGTAAGCTATTCTAGGTCCCATTTTTTTCCAGTCAGATGAAGTACGGTGTCGGCTACCTAACTGTATCTATCTGCTTTGCTTCATAGAGGGGAGGCAGTGGTGATCCCCATAAGCTAGAAAGGAACCGGGAGCGTACGCCCAATATCGCTATCGGTCTAAGGTTATGCTGACAAGCCTGTTACCAGGCTTCATAATACTGCGATAGCTTGCTTACATTTAGCATTGGCCTGCTTTGAAATCCGATTGAAGCTTCCAGCCAATGTAACACTGCTGTTAGGTACAGTGAGAGAATAAACATGAGGGTGATTGACACGGACTCAAGAGAATATTGCCGGCTGAGTGAAGGAAGCAAGGAAGGGCGAAAGACAATTGTTCGGCGCCGCTTTTGAATAGCACTTCTGGTGCACTCTGAATTCATGTATGCACTTGGCTAAAGAAAGACCTTTTGGAGCTCCGTAGAAACCCCGCAGCACGATACTTTGGGCAACTAAACGAGAGCAGATCATACTAGCAATTGCTGCTCAAACACGGCACTGAGCTAGCGTCTCTGCTTTGATTCGTGGCGCTTCTACAGCATTCCATAGTGTTCTCCTTATTTCTTGTACCAGAAGAGTACAGAGGCTGCTATACACAGTAGAAGAAGACACGATAGGTTAAAGTATTATTAGTTGCTTATCATACAGTTTCAGCCAGCACTTTTAATAATCCGGCGGGCCTCTGGGTGGGGCAGAAACCCCTCGCTCTTGACTTTAGGCTGCAGCGGTCCGAAAGCCTACCATAGCACAGAGTTCGTTCTTCGCGATGCAGAACCCTACCAGGAGCCATCGATCTTGGGTGCCGCTCTGGGTCGGATATTGCGTTGGCAGTAATAAGTGTCTTGCCACCACTACCAGGCAGAGTGTGCGTATATGGAACAACCCGAAGGCGAAGTAAGGCGGGGCTAGCCATCTGAATCCAAATGTTTCGTTGAATAATGTGTTGTTCATGAGCCCTCGCTACCTGTTTCCATAATCTTGACTGTGTACTTGTTTACTAAGTGGCAGGCCGTGACTATTACAGATAACGGAGTTTTCGGGGCTGGTCTACTCACGAGTAGGTTCCCGTGCTGTATATAAACTAGCCAAGCTGCCCTATAGCTTTTCCTTTTCTTTTCACTACCATTGACTTCTTGTCTTTGTCATCACCAAGAACAACCCATACTCCTATCTCTTCTTTATCTATCCATTCTCTATTTCTCTTCTCTATCTCTCCGATACCATGTCTACCTTCACCTTCTACGACCACGCCATCCCGCCTGTCAAGGCCCACATTGCCTCGGCCATCGCCGTTCTGGCCAAGGGCGCCGCCTGGGCCGCCGCCAACAATGTCACCGACGAAAAGGCTCTGTTCCTTGAGACCAAGATCGCTCCTGACATGTTACCTCTCGCCTTCCAGTTTTACATTATCTACGAAATTGCCAACGGCATGGTGAAGCGTCTGCGCAGCGAGGAACCGGTCCCCCTCTCATACGAGACTTTTGACTCGTTCAAGGCTGTCGAGGACAAGCTCAAGGACGTTGCCGCTGTACTGGAAACCGTCACTCCCTCAGAGGTCAACTCTGCTGTCAACAAGCAGGTCACCTTTAACTTGGGCCCCGCCATTAAGCACGAGGTAACCTTCCAGGGCCTAGTTGATGGCTACGTTCTGCCCAACGTCAGCTTCCACCTGATGATAAGCTATGCCCTGTTCCGCCAGAAGGGTGCTGATGTGGGCAAGGTTGATTACCTGAACTCGTTCCTCGGCCCCGTCCTGGCTGCTGCCGGTGCTGCCAAATAAAAAATGAGCGGTTTGTCTTTGTTGATTTAGTAAATTTTGTATATCGACGATAAAGAAAAAAAACTTTTTGACTCAATCCATTGCTATATCAATTTTTGTTTTTGGATCTCTGTAACGCGATAAAACAAGACATGAGTCTGTAGTGCAATGTCGTACTTGTAATTTCTGTTGGACTTGCATGTTGTCATCGAGGCTTGTATATTTTTTGTGATTTGTAAAGTAATAGTAGCTTTACAGTCTTGTTAAATTCATAAACGCAAATATCTAGATAAGAGCGAAATTGCATAGTAAAAAAAAACAAACAAACGTAAAAAAAAGTCATGAAACTCCTCGCCCAAGCCTATGATATCTCTTGTAAATAAAGGCGCCTGTGATCCCAAATATAATATGTAACCCATGTTGATCCCAAACAAAGAAAAAGAAATGATATGATATACCCAACCCTTTTATAAGCGTGTCCAAGTGCTTCGGCATAGCGTGGAACGGAAAAGAGTCGCCTCTTTTTCATGCCGCTGTTCAGAGGAGAGAGCTCGAGCTCGAAGGGTTCCTCTAAAGCGAGCGCCAGTTATTTCGTTATTCCAAAAAAATATATAGCAGATAGGCCGAAAGCAAGACAAGTATGCAAGAGGCCATATGGACTCTTAATGGCATGCCAATGACAAGATAAATGAAACAAAAAACAAGTAAAGAAAGGGGAAAAAAAAATAAAAAACAACATAGTAGGCGAAATTTAACGAACGCTTACAGCAGGCTGTCACCCAGGGCAGAACGAATCAGCGACTTGGCAGCGCGGATGGTGTCTTGGCCCTCAGCCTCGCTTTTCTTCAGATCGGGGTTAACCTCTACCAGATCCATAGCGACCAACTGATTGGTTTGGTGCAGAGCCTCGCAGATGTAATTGCCCTCACGCAGAGTCAGACCGCCACGGACGGGAGTGCCAGTAGCAGGGGCCCAGATAGGATCTAGGCCATCAATGTCGAAGGACAGGTGGATAGGAGTATCGGTTCCGATGTGAGCTAGAGCCATCTCAACGACCTTGCCAATGCCGTACTTATCGACGTGGTACATGCTGAAGGCCTTGATGCCGTGCTCAGCTAGGATCTTCTTCTCGCCGGAGTCAACGTCGCGGAGACCAATGTACACCAGCTTCGCAGGAGACAGCATGTGCTCCTCCTTGAACCAGTTAAGGAACTGAGGATGCTCAGACTTGGCGATACCAGTCAAGAAAGCCACAGGCATACCGTGGATGTTGCCAGAACCCGAGGTCTCGGGGACGTTGATATCAGCGTGGGCATCGACCCAGACGACAGCGATCTCGCGGCGACCGTTGTACCGCTCACGGATGGCCTTAGAAGTACCACCGATGGTACCGATGGCGACTGAGTGGTCTCCGCCAATGGTGAGAATCATACGGCCCTCCTTAGCCTGCTCGTAGACCTGCTCGGCAATCTGCTCCGTGGTTTCAGAGACAAAGCGAGGCTGCCTCATGCCGCGGATAGGAGTATCATCCTCTGGGTTCTTCTGAATGTAGGCATTGACCTCGCGATCGCCGTGCAACTTGTAGCCGAGGTCTTCGCTCAGCTCCTCAAGAAGGCCGTTTTCAAACAGTGCGTTTGGACCGATGTCGACACCAGACTTGCCCTATACGAATGTTAAAATTTGGTTAGTTTTTATAGCCAAGATGCCTTGGAGCCTGTTAGGGGCCATGAGTCAAGATATGCTTACCTGACCACCGGCAAAGCCCATGGCGATGACGCCAAGATCCTCCGGGTTGGAGAGGAACTTGTTGTCGGTCTTCTGGCTAACAATACCGTTGCGAACCATTATGACAACGTAGAATGATAAGATGATGGAGGGATGTGAGAAAAGAAATATCAAATACGCCTGATACGAGAATAACGAAAACACCGAAGCTAAGCCTGCCGATGACTTTTGCTTTGGAAGATGAAGGAGAAGAAAAGAAAAGAAAAGAAAAGAAAAAAAGGACAAGTGGAAAAAGGCTCTAGCCTTCTTATAATTGCTTTGGCTGCTGGTCGTCGGTTAGCCTTTCCAGGAATTGGCATCCCAACCGGTTCTAAGCGGCGGGCGGTGTCAGCTATTCTGCTTTTTTGACTCGTTTTTGTGCCGGCAAAATCTAATCAGGGCCGCCGGCAAGGGTTTGGGACTAGGGTAACCCCGCAATAACACACAATTCGAAGCACCATGGGGGGGGGAGGAATTTCTAGTATATATTTTGTGCTTATATATTCTAATTGGTTAATCAGAAAGTAAATAATCTACATACATTAGATCACTAGTCTCAAGCTGTGTACAATCCTCAGTCTAAAGCTTCTCTGTCTTGTTGTTGATTAGGTGACGTTGCCATTCAGACTTCATGTGGAATTTGTTGTTGCCTTCGGCATCGGCATGAGGATTAAAGTGGGACGGATAGGCTCCAAGAACGAGCAATCCGACTTCATAGTTCTAGAAAATGAATGAGATTAATGATTATAAAAAATAAAAGATAAACGAGCAACATTTCTTGCTAGATCCACCATTAGGATGCCACACAAACAATCTTAAGCTACTGTTACTAGTTTGCTACTTGCCGTTTGCGTAGGCTAAAAAAAAGGAAATAAATAGGTACAAAAATACAGCTAATTTCAACCTGGTGTCGTTTGATTGCGTAGCAATGTAGGTAGACGTTAAATATATACACACACACACACACACACACACAGCTGACTTCCCACAAAAGAAATTTAGTAAATATAGCCATGCTCAGTATATATATATATATAAGAGCATATGGTGCGGTAAGTGAGCCACATAATCTCATGTCTTCTTATCAATCTGTGTTCCAGCTATCAGGCGGTAGGATGTATTCATACCCTAGTATCTGGATGGAAGCTTGCATAGAAGACTATGGAAGATGTAGAAATGTATTATTTTACCCGCATCATTAACTCGCCATAGTTAACTTGTAATCGAGTAATCATCAACTTCACCAGTTTCCAGGAAAATGATATCGCAGCTGTAGTCAGAAACTCTAAGCTATGTCTATTATCAACGCTATAGCAACAGCCGATACGTTACCAGGTGTCTTTTCTAGTTGCCAATACTATACGCACAATCTCCTTATCGCCTGTACTGCTTGATAACTCTTATCACTGCCTTACATATTCATAACCCAACCCGTCTTTTTTTTACAGTAGTTCGGATCTTCATGCGTAATTTACAGCGAAAAACCTAGAGTTTAAAGCGTGACAGTTCCCGCGTAACTTTGGTTCTCAAAGCTTATCCCTTTAACATGCATTCTTTCACTTAACTTACTAATATTTGTCAATCCCTCTTTGATATGTAGTTAATTCTCAGAACCTCTATTTGTTACTTGAATTGTTGGAGAACCACTGTTATGATCTAGCATAGACTGATAGGAATAATCATCGCTGTCATGAGTCTAGGTTAGCGTGGCTAACTTGCTCACAATATTATAGTTATAAGTCAACCCTCTCTTGTGTAGTCTTATAACTTGTAAGATAGCAGATGGTATATAGCTCTATGTTGTAAATTTGACATACATAGTACAGGCAAGATAGTGGATTTTCATTTTGGATGTAAATATTAAAAAAGTCATATTCGGAAGAAATCATAAGCGCCTATTCCAACACCTAGCCCTGGTAAGAAAAAAAAGAAAACATAAGACAAGATATCCATTCCAAACCTTACATAATGCAAACTTGCCAACTCTCTGGCCGACGCCCAAAGCAACGCTCCTATTACACAATGAGCGAATCACGAGCGCAAAAGCTCGGAGACGTCCCATATATAATACGGAGGAGGCAAAGATATGAATGAAGAAGAGTGATAAGATGAAAGCAATCGCGACAGCTGATCAAAAAAATAATTGGTGATATGGAGCGTCGCCGTATCGTGATGCTAGTATCACACTTTGATTCGTGAAAAAGGGAGAGTCAATACGGCTAGCGCAATTCCCCCTTGCCACGCATCATGAACAATAGAAAACATAAGCAGTATCTACCTTCACATCATAGAAGGGTGATGATTGATGTGGCGATATTACTGAACATTGATGCTATATGACAATGACATATAAGCACGTATCATATGTTTCGAGCAGGGGCTCTCTTATGATCAAAGAGCAAAGGCTCAAAGATGTGACGAGTATCCGTTTTGAGCCGAACTACTTAGTAACGAAGGGAAAAAGCAAATCAAATACTATGCTCGTAGCGCTCGAATTTATGGTCGATAGGGGCTTGTCCGTTGATAAGCGCACCTATTCATTGGCAAGACTGTGACGCTCATATCACAAGGGAAGATTGCGGGACAAACAACTTCCACGGTTATAGTCGCATGATATACAGCCTTTCACCCGCCGGCCGTTCTCCAAATATCTCCATAGTGACCACATTTGAGACTGCAAGACTTGTCAACACCTACTCTATACGGGATGTTATCGTGTTTGCTAACATCTTATCAACAGTCTTCTAATCCTTAGACTGTAAGTTTACTCGAGATCGAGCGTGTAGCCGATGTTCTCTCTGTCATCTCTGCTGACTCGGCCATACTCTAGCAACAATCTAAGGACATAGATCTGCATGTCCTCCTTGCGAAGAACTTTGTTGGCCCAGGCTTGTCCATCTAGAGCGATGTTTTTGGCTACCTCATCATGACCGGGCTTATTACCGGCACCGAGGAAATACTCCATTATGGGATAATAATCACCAAAACGATTATCCATGGGAACAAAGTGCTTCCACGCAACAAGACGGTCATCGTGCCATTCGCGCCAAAGAGCAGACTTGATAGGAACCGAGGTCGACCGCAGGAATCCAAGATAGCGCCCCGAGAAAGAGTTACCGTCGATATCAGGCATGTACTTGAACATGAATTGCTCTGCCATTGGCTTGCTAGGCATTTTATGGAAGTATTTGCTCAGGTAACTGCAGCCACCCTCTGACTCAGGTTCGCTAGGGAAACAGGGCAAGTTCGTGAATGCGACATCGGCCCATCTTCTTAGCCACTGGGAGATGCTTTCGTGATTTTCTTTGGCTTCGGGTGTATCCAGGACTTTCATCGTCTCGAGATCGTACTCAGAGTCTGGGAGAACGAAGTTCATTTGACGTTCACCGCGTTCTGCTGCCTCTACTGCAGTAGCGTTATTCATGGCTACGAATCGATGACGTTGGAAGCCCTGCCAGGTAGAGTTCTCAGGTTTTCCGCCGGTGCCAACGCCTCTCCAGGAAGCAGAGCTGAACTTGTCTTCCCAGGGGATATTTGCACCACTACCACCCATGAATCGATCCTCTTCATTCCAGTACATTGGAGCCGGTAGTAATATTTCGTTGTTAACGGAAAGTTTGGAACCGCCAAATAGCGGCATCATTTTCTTGGTCGAGCGAACATTGAGAGGTTTGATGAAGATGCCTTCGAGGTTCTGGAGATCAGGCTGATGGCATATATCGGTCATTAGTGTATAATTCGAAACGAAACCATTCTCCATGTGGGGTTTAGCCAAGTGCATGGAGATTTTGGCTGGCTCAAATGGTGTCATTGGAGCAACACTGCTGTGGGTTAAGCTATCAGCGGGACAGCCACGACGAGCGATATCCCAGTACGAGCCTATAATGTATAATTATGTTAATAATCATGATATTAGCGGCGATCAAATACTACAGTCGTACCTTCTGTTTCCCACTCCATTACGGGGTTATCGCCAGAGCGAGGCTGTGGGAGAGATGTGTATGAGTTTTTGGTTTGTGAAGTCTTGGAAAACTTCTTCGTCTTAGCCGCCTTGTTCATCAAGTCTGCAATAGTCTCTGCAGGCACAACGAGACGAGGTTCATCCATGGCGTTGAGGGGTATATCCATATCGGGGAGCATTGTTTCGATAGTGCTAGTTAGATTTAGCCATATCTGGGTCCAAAACCAATCGCTTGTGGTAGAGGATTTGTGGTTTCGAACTGAGATGCGCATTTCATAATCATCAGCATCCTTGCGAATGTTAGCAGCAGGTACGCCCCAGAATGGTTCAATGTCGCGGTAGATTTGGTCAAAAAAATCTTCAACAATGATGGCATCGTGTTTAACAGCAAACGCGTGCCACTCATTGAATCCTGGTGGGGGATGACGGCCACGGCGCTTCCGGTACTCAGCAGCAGCCTCTCGGAAGGTCGATGTTTGGGCCATTAACAGGTCGTCGAAGTGTCTGTTTGCCAGGTGCACCAATCTGTCGATGGGATGTTGCTCGTTTGGACCTAATGGAACGGTGATCTTTGCAGCGCTTTGGGTTTCTGGAGATGTTGGCATCCGCAGGATACGCTCGTCAGTCTCTTGCGGGGCGTTTACGAAGAACTTGAAGATGCAGATGATAGCTGCTGCTGCTGCTAGATAGCGGACCAGAAATCGCAAGACGAACTGTGGTCGCCGGACCATTCTATGGCCCAGCTTTGTGAACATTGTAGCGGTTGTGCGCAGAACGCTAGTGTGTTGTATAGTATCTCGAATGAGAGGTCGTATGTAGATGTGTTTACAGCCGTTATAGCTTGTAGTGAGAATGGAGATAGTCTCAATGAGCTTAGGAGAAAACTAATACAAAAGTGACATGTCAGGATGTAAGTAGTTGAAGATTAGGCAGTGATGTATATAAGAGATAGCAGTAATAAGCATATTTCAGTATGCTGTGCGAATCTGTTTGAACTATGCCACCACTACGCAACTCCGTGGTTGTAGGTTGGTGCGTGCGTGGTTAGACAAACATACCTGTTTGGTAGTGCTAGTTTGCTTTTTCTATTTTGTTTTCTCGTTTATCGGCAGCGTGGCCTCGCACCAGAGCCGGAGATGATGGGGTGCAGATTGTAATTGGCGACTTTGTGAGATGTTTGTGCTAGTCGTTCAGTTGGACAAAAGCTCTAGAATGAAGCAATGCACAAGATTGAGCCCAAGAAGCAGTGATATCAAGTAAGTTGCGAAAAGCTCCCTAACTATACCACATGGAATGGGGCCGAGGGTCTTAAGGAAGGGGTATCAAACTTTGCTTGAATGGGCGGCTCCAAAACGCTTGGACAATGGCAGGGCGTCTATGTTGTATAGGGACCATTCAATTCCAGTCTGAAGGCGCAGGAGGCGACGATGGAAGGGATTGAGAGACAATCGGTCCGGTTCGGGCAGAACACAGTTGAATGAGGAACAGAAAGAGACAAATTTGGATGACAAAAAGGAAATAGAGAAGGGGGTAAACAATAAATAGAGACCCAATCTGGAGATGCCGTCGTAGTTTGACAGTTGCTTTGTTTTGTTTTGTTTATTTTTACCGCAAAAGAAAGAATAGGAAGAATGGAAGGAAAAGGAGGCACTGATTCAGAAACTAGGAAATAGTTAGCAACTACTAGTATTGTATGTTATTGAATCAAGGTTCCAACCCACCTACAAAAAATTAGAAATGAATTAAGAATAACCCGCAATTAAATCACTATTATTACTCCCCCACTCAACTTAACAGATCTTATAAATTTTAGTATAGATTCATTCTCAACTTGTTTATTTTTGCTCTTCTGAAAAAAATAATGGGGAAAAAAAGGGGATTGACTGACTGTCTTGTACTGATCTACAAGAGGATGCTTCCTTGGTCTGCGTTTTGCTAGCTATTCATATACTACAAAGTCATAATGTGATGGATGGTATGTAAGGGCGTTATTAGCCAGTGCGTATCCTTATGCTCGCGAATTGCTATTGCCAGTTTGCTACTAAGCTAGCCGACCATCTCGGTTTGCCTATCCGGCCCGGTCTTTGTAAAGGTATCTGTCTCTATATAGGTCTTCTACTAGTCGATCGATGTTCGTGCCGGCGCCGAGGTCCTCGAGTTTGTCTGCTAAGCTGTCGTAATGCGGCTTGGCCATTTGTGTCCTGTCCGTCTACTTCTCTGCCCAGTACAAAGTTACCACGCACTGGTTGATCCACGATTTCACACAGCCACACTTTCGATTCCATCTTCTTTTTGCCCGTTGGATAGCTGCCAATCTCCTGCATATATTCAGTAGTACCGTAATTTCGACTACGCCTATCACCTTACTGGCCAAATTTTACGGCTTAGCGTTGAAATCTTTTGCCGAGTAGCAAATGGGCTGGTTGTCAGTTAATGTTGCAATTTTCCCCTCCCAAAACAGCCTAGCCTAGCATAATCAAAGTGGTCGTCGTCTCCTTGTACGTGGTAATAAGCAGAAGCATCTGCTAGGCTGCTAATATGGCCACATCATGCGAAATCCGAGGCGATTCAGCATTTAGCCTTCAAACTAGAACATGCCATGAAGCTAGCAGCTTACTGCGAGATGATGTATGTAATGGGAAAGAGGCCTGTTAGATCAAACTTCACGATGGGATATGGCCAAGAAGAGTGCATATGAGCCAGTAAATACAATCTGTGCTGTTGCCATTCTACCGACTTTCTTCTTGGTTTTGGGTTAGCGTCAAAAGAAGGTTTGGGTTCTTTTGGGACTTCAACCCAAAGTCTGTTGACAGCGTTTTTTTGCCAAGAAGAGGATCAAGCAAGACTTCCGTTGTTGCAATGTTCTCTATCTGGGACAGGCGCTCTGCCGTGTCATGTTAGAAAAGCACATGAAAATAAGAAGAAAACGCGGCATGTTCCTGCAAAACAACCATAGTTCCCAGTCGAGTCCATGTCAGCGGCGATATCTAGAACAGGCTTATAAAGGGTTGTCCAGTGTATTGCCGCTGAGACGTAGTGCGACACAAAAGCTTGCCATTAAAATCACCAAGTTTAATTTCGATACACCTGTGTGTCTCGCCTGCCAACACAGATAGCGCAGCTGCCATCAATGCGCCGTGTTGGCTGTTTTACCGCCTGTACAGTGGTTGGCTAGCATTGGCGTGCATAATTTCGGCCGAAGCAAAGGCCAGAAGCAACTTCATAGTTTGCTTCGTACCCGCTTATGATACTAATCGCACTTTTAGGTCTCCAATCCGAAACGAAGCCGTGAACTTTAATAAGGCTAGGCTAGAGAATAAGCAACAACAAGACACGGAAACAAGGCCGTTGATAAAACTAAATCAGCCATAATTACAGTGCTTACATCTTTAAGGGGGGACATTGCTTGTTTAGTCCTCAAACTGGCTTCTCATCTAGTAGAGTGAAATTGGCTAGTATCATCATTCTATAGCACATGTATTAAAAAATTCTGTAACAGCAACGGTCGCATCTTACTTCTATAGTAATAGTAATGGTTTTTAACATTGGTGTGTGTGTGGGTTATCTTATTTCTTCTGTAATTTTAGATATAAAAGTGTATAAGGCACATATCACGGAAAGTTATACAGAAAATTGTCCATAGAAGTTGCTTAATGGTCGACTCTCCGTACGTATCCGAGATACAACATAGATCTTTTGTATAAAGTGCTACATGTATTTTTGTATTAATATATAGGCTGAACGCCTGTAGCATCATTCGTTCACAGGCTTGGCTAGTCCCGTCAAGATACATCTGGCAGAGATATTATATTTCCCTTTTAGGCTCAGGTATAGACTACAGATGGTATCAGCAACAAAAAGAGTAAAATATACCCTAGATGCTGATAATCGGATAACAGATAGTAGTTATGATGATGCTCTTTGATTTACTGCATGCTTTCGGCAGTGATATAGATACAAGATACTAATATTACAATAGCTGGCTTAAAGATTAACAATGAGATATTTCCCTCATAGCCCAACTCAGACCAACCTCTTCAAGGCTGTTGTTCTCTGCGCTCACTTCCTTCAACGAAATATACAGCCGATCGCTGTGGCGTACTAGATACCAGTATCGACGTGTTTTGTGAGCCTGGCTCCGGGACCAGTCAACTCTGGATCGATGTTGCTGGGCTCCTCTGTATGGTGGCAGATAAGCTGTGCGTACGTCGGTCTGAATGGCCACTTGTACCAAGCATCCATCAGCTCCATGTACTGCTCTTCGTTCATGCGCCGGCCTGACATGGCCGTGATATCGGCACCTTTGACCGCCAATGGAATGCCGTTGCGCTTGAGGTTGAACATCTCCGGCATGTTCTTGGTACAGCCGTCGGCTGCGCCGGGCCACATGCGATCCAGTAGCTTGCTTAGGTCGGCCGACGAGTTGATGAGCGAGACCGTGAGGACGTCAAAGGTGACGTTGGCATAGTCGACGTTGTCGCGCAACATACGGTGCATGTTCTTTGGCTGCAGGTCGAGTAGAGCGCACTGCTTGTTGGGAAAGAAGTCTTCCGGACGGCACACAAGCGGTTCGTACTGGCGCTGATCCCATAGAAGAACGGGCTTTTCTTGTCTGAAGCAGTGATACTCGTCAATATGCAGGCGGGTGGTGGCAATGTAGTTGATGTGCGAAGTGCTCATCTCTGCATTGAGTTCCCTGTGGCGCTCTAGGTACTGCTCCTCAGTAATCTCGCCTCGAACATATTCCTGCCGGAGATCGTGCCACAGCTTGATGTACGCACGCGCAGTCCATTCGCGGGCAGAGCGTTCTGTACGATCCCAATCTCCGCCGAGGGCTTTCTTAGCAACAGAGACTAGTGATGGGAGGCGGTGACGAGTTGAGAGTCGTCCCTGATTGCGCCTGTGGAACTCTGACAAGTCATTTGTGATTTCGTCTTTTTCCGGGGCACTATCAGGTGCGTTGACGTCTTCAGATTCAACATCTTCTGTTGATTGGATCGCTTTCTTCAGGCCTCCTAACTTTTGCGGGGTCACCTGGATTTCCTCCTCCATCACAGGGACCTCAACTTCAGCGGCCTTTTCCTTGCGGCCACGTTTCTTCGGCTCTTCCATCACCTCCTCCTGTTGCTCTTCATCCACTATATCAATCTTTTTCTTGCGGCCACGTTTCTTCGGCTCTTCCATCACCTCCTCCTGTTGCTCTTCTTCCACAATATCAATATTTTTCTTGCGGCCACGTTTCTTCGGCTCTTCCACCACCTCCTCCTGTTGCTCCTCTTCCACAACCACAATCTTTTTCTTGCGCCCGCGTTTTTTTGGTGCCGCTTTCGCCTCTGTTGTTGCTTGTGCAGCTTCCTCCTTTGTCAGTTGTTGTGTTTCTTCGTCATTAATCTTCTTTGTCCGTCGGCGTCTTTTTGGGAGCTCCTCCTCTTCCTTTATACTTTCTGTGTCAGTCTCCGGGGCCTTTAGGGATCGGCTCCGCTTCTTCGGCTTTTCTTCCACCACGGCCTCAACCACAGCTTTCACTGCCGCGGCCTTCTGAGGACGATCCAAAGGTTTGGAGGTTTCTTCACCGTCATTTACCACGTCTTCCTCTTGGTTTTCGTGCTCCAAGTCAGCATCTGGATATGGAGGATACCATGCCCTCCATCGAGAGACACCATATAATTGGCGTGTTTTGGGCGTTTTTCCAGTTTCATTGTCGGGAAGCTTCATGAAGAAAGGGTCACGGAATGACGTGAGATCTTTGGAGTAAAAGTAGCTTACTGGATCAACGGCGCCCTCTGTGTTGTTTTTTATTTCGAGCTCTTTCTGGGCAGCCTTTTGCTTCTCTGTTTCCGCATTGATGGTTTTGACCAGGCTTCTCCATTCCTTGATTCCATCAATTATTCTTTGAACCATCATATCATCCTTGGCTTGTTTCTCGGGGGTCCAGTTTTCCAAGGTCTTGACTATTTCGCTTTTGCGGTCTTCTGGAATAATACGGCCGTCTTCTTTCATTTTGTTAAATACACGCTGTGCTGATTCTATACGTAAAGCCTCTAGGCGTGTGGGCTGGCGTTGTTCGATGAGAATCTTGCGGGCTTGCTCCGATTGATCATCAGCACCAACAACTTCATGGATGTACTCCATCGAGCATTCAGCATCAAGAGCAGCACGCCGGCGCGAATACACACTCTTGGGAAGCAATGGCCGCTTGTCCTCGTCATCTACCCAGGCAAGAATGCGAACAAGGCCATATTTCTGGAACATAGAACGTGAACGCACGCTGGTAAGCATCTGATGTAGCACCAGAGAAGCGAGTGATTCGTAACTTTGGAATTTTCTTTTTGGGTAGTGGCAGAGGTTTAGTGTGACAAGCAGGGTATCGTTACGTTCAACATCGCCAGTTTTTGGAACAACCTTTTGTTCTGTGAATAGATCAAGGGCTTCTGACATCTCTTCCCATATGATGCCATAATTCTTGAGAACAGTCACGCCAGGCTTATCAGCTAGTGGCTGGAGCATTTCCATATAAAAGTCGCGAGAAGGCTCAAGCATTACGTGCTTGCGTGGTTTTAATCTTTCATGGAGGCCAGTACTCCAAATGCCAACGCCCGGATTGATGTCCAGCAGATCACAACCGACATGACGATCAAGTGAACTTCCAAGGTAGTCCAAAGTTTGTTCTAGGCCATATTAGCAGAAGAATTATGTATATATCAATATGATACTAGTATTGCAATAAGTGTTACTTACTCACAAGGACCTCATTAGTGATGTTAACTCGTGTCTTATCAACATTAGAAGGCCGAGGAACAGTTTTGGTGTCGCCGGGAATCTTGAACAATCCAGAGTTGGCCAGCCACTTGCCCACGGAATTAGTAACCACAAGCTTCTGGTCTTTTATTCTCGTTAGCACGGCTTTGGGGACAGTGGCTGGGCTATTTTCGTCGTCATTTTTGGCATCAACAATGGGCACAGATTCAGACTTTGTAGTCTTTCGAGTTGCAAAACCTCGCGGAGTGGCATAGTTGGGGAGAAGGGCTCGACTGCTTAGGCTATACCCCCCTCGACGCCGCAGTAGTGAGAGCATGACTGGGTGAATATAAATTTAACAATGGCCTGATAAGACAGAGCTCAAGTTTTCATTACGAGCAGTGTTTTTTCAACAGGCCCCATTACCAGAGATGTCACACGAGTCGAGATATAGCATGGATGGAAGATATATTCAGGCGGTGAGTAAGTGGCTCTTTTTTTCTGCCGATCTTAATGCATACCGCTTATAAAAAGTGGTTGAAAAGTGCAGGGTTAGATAACCCCAAATCCAGTAACCCTAATATTATATTCAAAAAGTTAAATTCTCAAGAATGATGCTAAGCTATTTGTATTGTTGTTCAATATTGTTTCAGTACAGACTTATAGACTGTTGATTGGCGATGAACCCTATCACTAGGGTCAGTCGATTTATCCACCCACTGCTATTGGAAAAGATTACTCTAGGCACTTTGATATCTACTTCAAACCGTAGAATCTATCGGAACATCTACTATCACAAGCTAATACATATTAAACAATTTGTTCATTATTAGCATCCACTGAATATGTGAATTATTGTTACTCCCTACATTAACTTAGACACATCCATGATGAAGAATGCTCGATGTCAAATGAATGATACACTATGCTAAGATAAGCTCATGTTAAGATGACTTATGTCTTGACTCATGCTGCTCTGTGATATGAAAAGATTTATGGCTAGGATAACAACGATGAATCAGTACTCAGATTCTCATAATCTTATTCAACTAGCTAACTAGGTTGGCTCAACCGAACAACCAAGACAAGCCAAAAGAACTAGACATGCGCGCCTAGATGCGAGACCCCATCACCCTTCTCTCTTCTTTCCGCCTATGAGAACTGTGGAAACCATGGTTCAAGGGAGTTCTAGCAGAGCACAAGGATTGTAGGTGATTGAATGTGGTTCATATGTGAGCCACTAAGAAAGTGGATATTTGCTATCACAAATGGCTGTAGGAAGCAGGCTATTGACGCCACGGCGTTGGCTGAGAACCTGGGTTGCAGTAGGACGGATAGACAAAGCAATGATCTGTATGCCTCTCTGCAGCCCGCCTTTTGAATTAACTATTGTTTTTCGTGACATATAGGAGGAATGTATAAGCTAAGCTTGAAGATATAGGAGGCGCCATTTGAGGAAAATATATCTGTTGTTGGAGTACATTGTGGATGACGTTGTGCTAGACTTGCAATATGTATTAGTAGATAACTACTAGTAATAGACGTGCCAAATTTGGATAAAGTCTCAAGGTCTAGTAGGAAGTACCCTTGATAATTGGGGCGCTTATATTGTACAGCGGTAATATCTGGTAGAAATTGAAGGGAATGTTACTGAGCATCTAATATACTACACAACTAATTGCTCTGGGCGGGAAGCCGTTGTTGAATAGAGCTATGGTTATAGCACAAGGTTGATAGGGAATTGCAATGCTACTGAAATGGTATCTTGACTAGGACATTTGACGGCTTCCAGAAAAGGAAAACTACCACTTTCCTGCTATACTTGCAATTTCCTGGATTGATTTGGTCAGTCAATCTACGGAATAAGGCGCTATGAATGACATTTTCTCGAGAGCCTTTTCTGGGGTCCATGGATTGTTTGAGTGAGACATTATTGTCTTTGCTGACTGGAATTTGAATTATAAAGCAGGAATTTCAGCAGTGATGAGGCCTGCCAACATATCCTAAAGAGGTAAGCAGTGTAGATCTGCAGCATAATTATGACCTATAGTGTGCAAGTACCGTAGACACTTCCTGATAAGTTTATTACCCCTAGAAACTTACTATGTATCTACAAAATAGTTGGTTGTAGTCAGTGTAAAGTAAGTTCCTATCAGTGGCTGACTCAATGATGAAAGAAAGACACTCGATAAACATACACTTATATTTGATATAAACATCACATCCTATCTTTGCTAGATGTAACGAGTGTCTCGACCAGTGAAGGCTACGAGAGTGAGAACAATACCCACTAACCAACAGCAACACCAAAATCAACACAGCCAAACCAGCCAATTCTGAAACAGGATACAAGATTCAAAGCCCGCTGTGCTGACGTTACTGTTAGACCGTCCGTGTTTGGGCTGAGAATAGTGCGAAGTATGCCATATGGTTTAAACAGACTATCTTGGAAATGCTTACAGAAGCTCTTGTAGCGCCGTTATATGTATATTATATCTACATATAGTGTGTTGTATGACTAAGAGTATCGGTCATATCAATATTCACACGGCTACCCTACTCGTCTGGTTTTTACCCTGACGCCTCTTTGTAAGGGCCGAATTGCGGTGAGGGGTGATGGTGGCCAATGGGTGACTGTAGATGTAGCTGGTTTGGGATTTTGCCGTGTTTCGCGGCCTGGGTTTTTTTTTTTGGTATTGTTTGTTTCGTTTTTGCGTGGACAAATATAACAAGTCTTAGGACAACTTGGGGGACAGTTTGTGCTTCGTATGCCAGAAGTTTGGGTTTGTGGCTTGCGGGTAGCCATGATGTCTGTCCGGTAGCCAATCCGGCATCGTAAAATTTCCGTGATTTCAGTAGACGTCAAATATATACTATTACAATTCCTAAAGTAACTTTCCTTACACCTTCCAGCTTATTCTTTCCTCTCGTACGATGACCTTTCAAATCACAACTGTCTGCCGGGATACAGAGACAGTCTAGGAAAGGTCACACAATATCACAGCCAATCCTGACGTTGAACTATACAATTACAATTACGTGTTATGTCTACTGTAAGTATCCACTACATAAGTGAGTCTTTACTACTAAGCACAGTACTGTCAGGGGGCTACTACCAAGTAACGACGCCCACCATCTGCCTAATGTGGACCTTGAACCACGCACAGGCAGGATATTAAATAACGCATTATTCTCAACTAAATAGTGAGGCACTAAACCTCCATCAAACTCCCTTAGTATAGCTCTATTGGCAACCCTTTGCTTAGAGCTCAGACCGTATCCATAGAGGTACGTTATACTGACCTTGAATACTATTTCAGCCGTCTTTGCCTTTGCTTTGTGATATATCAATTTGTAATTACAAAAGTGAACTTACCCCTCACCTGACACCTGGAATTAGTTTTTGTGGAACTGATTTCTCGCAAACATGTGTTGATGCCTAAATCTTACGAACCTTCGCTTGAAAGTCTCATCCACGGCTATAGGATGTAGAAACGGGACGTTAGCTTCCAATTCTGGTGACATATGAATGAACGATAAGCTTATTGTATAAAATGTTGTTCACCGCAAGGGAATGTCTATCAGCCTTTCAGCAATGGAAGTGAACAAATCCTGTCAGTTCACTATCATATAGTTGTTAAGATTTTGAGATTTAAAGGTACTTATCGTGACTTGAGTTTACCCAGGCATAACAGATTTTAGAAGCATGAGAAGGCTGACACAAATAATTCCATCTTTTAAATACCAACACATCCGTATATATATATTTCTGCCGTCCAAAAAGAGTTATTATACAATTAACGTTCTTGAGTATCGTTTTACTCAATTATCATAGTACATCACACAGTTACAAGCTGTATGTACTACTGATATATCTGATTTTGCTAATATCCTTTGCATATGACAGACTACGAAGCCTCTTTTTTTGCAGCTTCAGGGCTTATGCAGACTATCTTGTCTAAGCTAGCCAACGGTATATAATACCTCTGATGTTGCATATGAGAAGTCCTACCCATCATAGTTAACACTTAATCGAGCAATAAGTTAAAAGATATATATTGCTTGCAAATCTAATTTAAAAAATCAAAAATCTTTCGCCAATTGAATTTACAAAAAGACAAGCTTATCCTGAGTAATATAATGTAATTGCAAATATGAACTAGTACATCTGTACGCCAACAGACAGACCCTTTGAACGAATTACAGATTATTGATCATATTGCCAGTTTTTTTGTTCTTTTTTTTTACTCATTACTTATAAACTAGGTTCCCAACAAAAGCCCACAATGTCTACTGACATCAAAAATACAATTTCCAGTATGCCAGGACAACAAACTAACACCACGACTCTTTGCATCGTTTGCTCAAAACTAGATTGGGAATCTTTGAGACCGTTCTCCATTTACAGCCTTCGAAGCCGCCTACTTTGTTACCCATTTCATACTGAGCATCCGGGACCTAACTCCCAAGATGACGTGTATAGGCCAAAGAAAACAGAAGTACATGATCGCCAATCTACACGATCATTGCGTCTGGGCCCAATACTTGATCTCGAGAGAAGGTCGTCTAGTTGCCCTCTATGTAAAGTGGCCGTGGAAAACTTCAAAACGTGTGGCCTAGCTGGTGATGTTTCATGCTGGGCTACTCTCACGAATGATTATGGCAGACTCGCCTTATATCCCACCAGGAGGTCGTCCACCATCGACCATATTCCATCACATAGGTCATCGAAACCCAAAAAGATCCCAATCCCTTTTCTACAGTTAAGCTGGCGGAACTCCAACAACGGCATTGTAAGCAACGGCCAGTATCTATGCGCCTTTGACCCGGGATCTTGCTACAGCCCTACCAATCTGTTCGAGGAACTCGAAGGCGAAGCGCTTGACCAAACAATGTTTTGCGGCAGAAGAACGCCGCCATTTGTCAATTTTGACGTTCTGAAGAAATGGAGATTCCATTGCGAGACGAAGCACACGCAACATAGGCAGGAGCCTACTGAAAAGTCAGTCACTATACAACTTGTCGAGTAATTATATAAATAAGCTAAAACTCACAACGTATATGTAGGCTATTTAACTTCAAACTGATCAGCACTGTAGACAAAAACCATGCGATCAAAGTGTTCAACCAGTACAACTTCCACGATTCAAGTAGAGAGAAATACGCAGCTTTAAGCTACGTATGGAAAGTCTCTGTCGGCGAAGGCGTAATTGAACATCCCGAGAGTTCGGACAGCACAAACAACCTCGACGGTACGAGCCTTCGCTATTCGAAACGGATTCTCGATTCTCTCACAATTGCAAAGAATCTCGGTATCAAGTATCTGTGGATTGATTCGTATTGTATCGACCAGACGGACAGCAACGTACTCCAACGACATTTATCTAGTATGGGAGATATCTTCGCAAACGCCGCTGTCACTATTATCCTCTCCACCCATGGTGACGTTTCTCAGGGCCTCCCAGGGGTCTCTGTTCCCCGAGCTCTGAACGAGACGACCTTTCAAGTTCTTAGCGGTACTGTCGATCCGCTGACAAACGAAGAGCGGCCTCCGTTGCATGTCATCACTAGTGCTCGTATCCCATCCATAAAAACATGGCTCGTCACTGCCAACAGCTTGTGGAGCACTCGTGGCTGGACACTGCAAGAGGCAGCTTTGTCGCCTCGGATCCTGACTATCACAGATACAGGCGCCTACTGGCAGTGTAGCATGTCCGCCGACTATCGGTCAGAGAGCTTCATGTCGGAAGTGTCTGTCGACGGCATTAGCTCAGCCTTTCCAATCTTCACATCAGTTTCCTACTTGAACTTCAAGAACATGTCTTTATCTGTCATCGAAACAGTTCTGTCAGATCTGCTAACGCGTGATATGACAAATCATAGCGACTGCATCAACGCCACTGAGTCTATTCTCAACATGTCCCGCTGTGCTGTTGGTTCAAACTATGTGTGGGGGATTCCTGTTATACGGTTTGAACAGGCTTTGACTTGGCAACGGGTCAAAAATCGGACTAGCTGGCTCAAACGAAGAATACACCAGACGACTATGCGCATATCTGTCATAGGGGAACAAGGCAACTATCCGTCTTGGTCGCCACTTGGCTGGCAAGGAACTATTTTCAACCGGTTCTCGAACTCCTCTACTCAAGGGTAAGTCGATGATACAGCAGTTCCAAAAAAAAAAAAACCTCACTCCTTTTATAAACTAACAATGCAATAGGTTGAAAATGCTAATTGAGTGTTGGGCCCATGTTCCCAGACCCAAGTCATCTTGTCTTCGCAACAAGTCTCATCATTGGGATGAAACTGACCCGAAAGACACTCGCATGGTGTGCATCAAGAATAATGACTCGGAGGGAAGCATGGTTCCCAGCTCTATAACTTTTGATGAGAGTGCCTCCATCGGCCCAACAAAGCCTCATTCTGTCAACTCTACTAAGAGACAGAATCACGATTCTATAAACTGTTTGGAACAGCGGTACAAAAGATACGTAGACAGCATCTATAGGGACGACACCATGGAGAAAAATTGGGACGCTCCTGTTACGGCGCAAGACATCGAAAAAGAGCTTCCAAGTCTCTACAACGTTCTGCCTAGGATCCCAGAGATGGAGATTCTGTTCTTTTGGGCAGAAATTGCTACGTTAGAGGTCCGTCTCCCGCGGAGAATGTGGAAAACGCCAGACGTACCCTTCGACAGCGAGTCACTAAGTATTTTCTTTACGTTAAAAGTAGGAGTGATGCAGGAAGAAGGCTTCAAGCTACACGAAGCCGGCATCACAGACGTGTGTGATCCAAACCATCCGAACGATCCCGTATATCAGGCAGTCTATGGCAACTCGGTGGATTTAGAGATTGGCAACCCTGTTGATGAAGCCCAAAGCTCAAGATTGATCAAGTTCCAGTTCGTGCTGGTGGGCAGGAGAAAAAGAAAGGACAACCGAAATAACACAGTGTTGATGGTCAGGGACTACGATAAAATTTCTAATGAGACGACAGAAGGCTTGCCGAGGAGCCCTGAAGTACAGATGACCAGCGATGAGGAGCCTACTAGAAGTCAGCCCAGGTACTCCAGGCGTCCATGCGTGCTGAGCCGTGTAGCAATAGCATTTGTAAAGCCTCACATTTGGAAAATGGCGAAGCCTAAGAAGAAACTAGTGGCTCTGGGATGATTTTAATATAAGAGAAGGGTGTGTGTATTTAACGTCTA
>LXKZ01000001.1:0-102427 GCA_001856765.1 Endoconidiophora polonica | reverse complement strand
GGGGGGGGGGGGGTGGAATTTTTCGTCGACTTCTCTCTTTCAGAAACAAAGCCCTGAAAGGTAACAAAAAGGCCTGAAACGGTATCGCAGATTGTGGTAGAGATAGAGCAGCTAAGAAAAGGGCACAGACATCCTGTTGGTGTTGGTGTTCTCGTTGCGTTTATTAACGCACAGGTGAACAAAAATAACAGCTTGGACTATGGAAAGAAAGACAACAGATTTCTCTTTCAATCTTGATATCAGCAATCCTACTTTTGTTTTGTAGTACTCAACAAGTTGAAAAGATTCTCATGAACGTTACAAATGTAAATGATCACTGGTAGAATAATCAAGATATCAAGAGGCAAACTTCGTAGCCAAAGGATTCATCTGTACTGACTGCGGCACGCTTTGGGAAGGCGGGGAAATATATGCGAACATATTAATGTTCATCTGCTTGACATCACGATATCCCAAAAGTTATCTCTAGAGCACAAGTTTAATACAATCTGTCACAATATAAGAAACAAAAGCATGACAATGTGTCGTTATAGTTAGGTGTGCAGAGGAATCATTCAAGTTTTTTTTCTTAATCATTAATCTTATTAAGTTCTTTTAAAGGCTAAGCTTCTGTGACCCAGGCAAAACGATTAGTTTCCTAAGATAGACCGTCGTGATTCATAAATCGGTGTGTGGAATGCTCACAAGATCGTAGAATCTGACAGCTTAAGAAAAGAATAGGGAAAGGCGGTCATCCTTTGTATCTAATAGTAGAGGTTTTGAGCTACATGTCATTATTATGACAAATTTTTTTTAACCAGATCACAAATAATCACCAAATGGACGACAGGGCAACCCTAGCAAACCCTACCTATTTATAGTATTCAATATTCAAAGTACGTACCCCATAAGATGTGGAATACTTATAATGGTATTGCTAGTACAAACTACAGCTTTGCCTTTGGTGCTGGAGTTACGGCCTGTGGCAGGCTCAATGGCTCGTATGCCGTCGATGATAGATGGTCCTGAGCTACGGTTGAATGCGAGGTCAGGCTGCGCACATCGACTAAGTCGGGCGTCAACTGGTCAATAGAAGTGGCGCCGATTAGGCGCATGTTCATCTCAAGCTCGTCGCGCAGCAGTGCCATGGCCCTGTCGACGCCAGGCTGGCCATAGGCCGACATAGCGTACAGGAAAGGACGGCCAATACCGACGCCAGTTGCGCCTAGACACAGGGCTTTGATAATGTCAGTGCCGCGACGGATGCCGCCATCGATGTAGATCTCGAAGACTCGGCCGTTGCGGTCTCGGCCGCCAACTATTCCACGCCGGCGCAGCACCGGCATGGTCTCGGCCAGCACCTCGATGGCGCTGCGTGAGAACTCGAGCTGACGGCCGCCGTGGTTGCTCAGCACGACGCCCTGTAGGCCGGCTTCGTAGGCGAGCAGGACATCCTCGACGCGCTGCACACCCTTGATGATGATGGGTATAGAGGTGATGCTCTGGAACCACGGGATATCCTTCCAGCTCAATGCCGGGTCGATGAAGCTACTGATGGCGCGCGCGGCGCCCTGCGATGTGTCGCTTTCCATGCCCTCGTCGGCCTGCACCTTGGCCCCCGGGTCGGTGAACTTGCTGCGCATGTCCTTCTCGCGTCGGCCGAGCTGTGGCGCATCGACTGTGATGAAGAGGCCTTTGCAGCCGCGACGCTCGGCATGCTGTACAATGCGGCGGGTGATCTCCTTGTCGGTGTTGACGTAGAGCTGCAACCACTGGATTTGTGCTGTTTCAGAGCCCGGAGCTGCCGCTGCGTCCATGATCTCATCAAAGGAGCAGCTGGCCAACGTCGGGATCATCTGCACCACGCCGTGCTTTCCGGCTGCACGCGTCAGGAGCACTTCGCCTTCCGGATGGCCCAGCTTGCCGAGTGCCGTAGCCGTGACGTAAAAGGGCATGCTCACGCGCTTGCCCAACATGGACGTAGAGATATCGACGGTGGCCACGTCGACGAGCACCTTGGGTCGGAACCAGATGCGGTGGAAGGCAGCGTGATTCTCACGCATGGTGATCTCATCATCGGCGGCCGACGAGTAATACGCCCAGGCTGGTCGGCGCATGACGCGGCGTGCCACGGATTCAAAGTCGAGCAGGTTGTAGCATTGTGATAGCGGCGGCATTGATGCGATCGCGGCCTGCCGCGCCTTTTCTTCGGCAATTTCAAACGGCGATAGTAGGCTAGATGTATCTACAGTGCTCATATCGATCGTGCCCAGATGCTTGTCTTTCGGCAAGTAGCGCTCAAGCGTATCCGATGGGTGAACCTGGTCGAATTCCTCAGTGGCATCACGGCCCTGTTCAATAAACGACGAGTTAGCCGCGAGTTAACTTGGAATGGGGACGGGCTGTCTTTCCACTTACAGCGTATTTGAGAATAATCTTCTTGCCGCCAGGATGGTCTACACAAAACGTCAGAATTTGGCCTGCCTGTCCAGTCCAGATATCACATGCGGCTTTTCTTACCTGGCAGGAACTCGGTGACATCGTATACTTTGCCCTATGTTATTGTTAGTGACGTCTAACACTCCTGAGAGATATCATAAGGGAGTTGCAAGAGAACTCTCAACTTACATGAATAACAACCCAGCATGACTCGGCCGTGCTGTGTTTGGCAACCTCGGCGCCGGTGAGTTTGGCCATTTTTTATACTACAGTTTCTTCTCACCGTGATATGGAGAAGCTTTGGTTGATGAAGCTGGTCAATATGAAAGACGTCAAGGAATCAGATCAGGGGTGCTTTTTGGGTAGACGATGTAATCAATGAGAATTCCGTAATTCTAGCGGTAACTTGAGACATGTGTAGTGAGAGAAAAAAGAAAAAAACGTAGAAAGAAAAGAAACGTCAGAGTTGGAGAAGCTAAGTAGCTGTTATTGTTGCTACTCCGTTATCTAGTTTTTACCGGCAACGTTTTATGTAGCCGTTGCCTAAAAAAAAAAAAAGATCTGCCACTGTATTTTTCTTTTCCTCCAAATGCTGCCAGAGCCGCGGAGATATTGACCTTGTTCATAGATACTTGCCAGCTTTGCAGCAAGTTTATGGTAAGTCTCGTCATAGTTCTAGAAAGTTTTCCAGCCTCAGTATATTAAAGATAGAAGTAGTACCGACGGTTAGCCGTAAACATAGGTCGGACTGGTAGATTAGCAGTCCGGCAGGTAATGCTTCTCCTATCTAGCTAGTATAAAAGCTATGTCTCTCTCCCTCTCTGTGTGTGTTCTTTTTAAAATATATACTTGAGGTAAAGGCCGCTTCCTCCCACTCCTACCCCCTTGACGAAGTAACGGCCTTTGCAAGATGGGAACATACACAAAATTGAGAATGAAAACTAACGTTACTACTAGTATTGGAAAATGAACATATCTGATTTTAAGTTTCACGATCGCAAGTTGCTGATTCTCCGACTAGCCAGCATACAATGAAGCAAGTTGAGAGGATGAACTATGTCTATGAAAACCTAGTCTCTGTGATTCAGCCTCTGTAACAAAAAAATAATAAGTATCTTCATAGTTCTAGAAACTTGATAATATTAATGATTATTTTTTTTTCTCAAAAATATCTTCAACTCCCGCCCTTGCTTCGGACATCTGGAGCTTTTATACCAATAGACTGTCTATTCCTTGTTCAAAACCCCATAAAATACATGCTGTCAATTGATAATATAGGCTAGTAATAGCTCTCCAATTGGAGAGGTTCTTCGTTCCTTTATCTTCCCTACTACCCGGACGCTAAATCCCGGTGTCGCGATACTACGTACTAATCTGAAATCACCATCTACAATTACGAAAAGATCTTGCACGTGCCATGCTTTTCTTCCAGTATTTATCTTCTGACTGCGCTATCAAAATCAAGATATATAATCGAATTCAATCTAACTATGAAATACTACAACCTATGAATTTTTGCATGTACAATATACATGATACAGCTTGTTGTTCTGAAATCTGCTCTTACGATCTCGGGGAGCTACTCCAAATTTCAGTGAAAGGTACCGTCTAGCTTGACCGCCTGGCTTCTGTCGTGCCGCCTACCTGATTTCTGCCACTTTAATTTTATACCGCCTGTGTTTTCTTAGCATCATGATGTTGATTATTATAGACTACAGGCTTCAGCTTGCGCTGAACTCTATGAACCTCTGTTGTCCTCAGTCCTTCCCTTGACTCCTGTACCTTCTTCTAACCGATCTCTCTCGGCACACGAAGGTATCCAATTATAATACTATATACTATTTCCACTTCTACTCTTCTGCTGCTACTGCTGTTTAGCCTATTGCCATGCCCGTAATCCCGACCATGGGTCCTGCTGTCCGCTTTGCGATGTCGGTGGCGCTGGGTAGTCCTGAGATCCGTAATGGATCGTCTGTTGCGGCCCGATCGGTGGCGGTCCTGGCGGCGGCGGAGGTGGCACATATCCGTGTGGCTGCACGCCTTGAGATGGCGGCCGATTCAGTGTCTGTCCTACCTGCTGCTGCTGCTGCTGCTGCTGCTGCTGCTGTTGTTGTTGTTGTTGTTGTTGTTGTTGTTGTTGTTGTTGTTGTTGTTGTTGTTGTTGTTGTTGTTGTTGTTGCTGTGATTGTTGCGCATATCCACCGTAAGGATTGGTAAAGTTAGTCTGGTTAGGTGGAGGCGACGCAGGCCCGCGCATGAATGTCGTTTGAGTAGCTGGCGGTGACGCAGGGCCACGAATTCCAAATGTTGTTTGTGTAGCCGGAGGCGACGTAGGCCCAGGATTCCGGCCGTAGAATGAAGGATCGTACATCACCGGCTGGTTGAATCCTGTGTTTACTGCTGACTGCGGTGACTGCATCCCGGGCTGCTGGCCAATAAGTGTTGGATTGCCATAAGTTGAGTTATGCTGTATTTGGTTGGGTGGCGGCGAGTTCGGTATACCGAATTGGAAGCCATCGTACCTTGGCGCTTGACCTGATGAAAAGAGGGCAGATGGTCGTCTTCCAGTCGCTGAGCTCCCTACAGTCGAATGTTGCTCTGCCGGTGTTGTGACACGACCTGGCTGTTCCATTGACATTCTGCTCATGAGCTCGCGCATGCGTTCTTGCTCAAGGTCGGCCTTAGCTACCATGATGTTGTTCCGGTTCTGGCTAATACGATCTAGAAGCTGAGACCCTTCCGTTCTGCGGTTGTTCACAAACGTCTCTACATTCTTTTGTAGACTGGCTACCGTTTCATTCATACTAGACCACCAGGATTTGGCTTTTTGAAGCGCTGACTCTAGATCAAGAAACTCTTGGTATGCCCTTTTATACTTGCTGACTACCGACGACCGTTGTCGTTGTACAGACTCCCATTTGTTTTGCTCCGAACGAACGCGCTTATCTTGCAGAAGCACATTGAAAGTGATGGTGAGTTCCTTGAGCAAGCTTGCTTGTTTGTGATACGCCTGAAGGAGTCTATTTTGGAAAGGGCGGAACTTTTCCAGTTCGGATTGGAATAGCTGGGTTTCGTAATTTGATGTATTCTTCTTGTTCAAGATCAGGATTTGTGAGATATCATCCTTGCGAACCTACCATGTTGTCATGTCAGCAATGTGTGAATCTCAAGAGTTAACAGTGACTACACTTATAAACACATACCTTCTCTTTGAGCTCCTTCAGGGTCTGGTTACGCTCGCGCTTGAGTAGATGCAGCTTCTTGATGATCATTTCTACCTGAATAATCCGATCGGCGACACTTGGGGAGCCATCCTCAAAATCGGCATCTAGAAGGCTTTGTTCGGCTGCAGGACTGCTGGTAATGCTGGCCCCTTTCACCTTGCGCAGTCCAGCTTGGAACAGAGCATCAGTACTGTCACTCTCCGACGCCATGCGCATATCAGCAAATTCAATTTTGTTCTGGTGAAATTTGTTTGCTAATTGGCTGTCGGTACGTGAAGCTTCTTCAAGCGCTTCCTGATAGCTCCGGATGTCAGTGCGCAATGTTGATGTGAGCGATGCGCTTGGTTGTTGCGTCCATTCGGCCTCGTATTTAGTCCGCATTTTCTCGCAGACGTTGGCCTCGGTGTCGAGATCCTTCCGGCATTGATCAAGCATTCCCGATAACGCAGACTTTTGTGAATGCAAGAAATCAATGATGCTAATCGGGTTCTCATGTCCGGCTACATCGTCACACCACGTTCTGAAGTCGTCGTCTGGCGTGATTTCTTGACAATCCATTCCTCCTTTAATTACTTGAAGTGACCCAGGAAGATGTAGATAGTCGAGGCTAGCCGTCATCTCTGTGTTGGCAATATCGACACGCTCCTGTTCAGCACGGACTAGTTTGGCCTTCTCTTCGTCGTAAAGACTAGCAGACTCTGTCACGGACATCGGTACAATTTTAGCAAAGAGATCGGGACCTGTAATCCGATTGATATCCTGGCCTGCGTATAGCTCTGTCACGGGGATCGGTTTGGCAGCTGGAAGTTTTGGTACTGCGGAAAGAGTTGCTTCGGCTGGAACCGCCTGGTGGTAGATGAAGTCGTTGTCCTTAGTGAGCTCCTGTAGTTTCTCTTGAATGTTTGCTAGTTGTCTTTTGGCCATATCTTGCAGGATTGGGCCAGTTTCGAAGCTCAGATTTGAGCTAGAAGGGGTTGAATTCGGGAATGATAGAGCCATCTTGTTCGCATCCTTTGCCATGCGCTCAGCAACCTGTAGTCGCCCGATTGCAACTCCATGGTGGTTTGCATCGTCATCGGCGAGTGATTGGTAGTATTGAGCCATTGCTCCAAGTAGGTTGGCTTTTATCTATAAAAAAAAGCAGGAGAGATTATGATGTTAGTTGCGTCTATTGGGTGGAAAAGCAAGCTTCATTCATATCTGGCTTGATATATATAGAAACATACCTGAACTAACATTAGCCACACCTTCTCAAAAACGGCTTTGTTGACATTTTCCTGCACGCCCTCAACAGATTCTAGATATAGATAAGATGCCTGACTGCAAATCTTTGCGAGCAGACCATTCTTCCGCTGGTCGCGGACCTGCCGCTCTAAAAATACTTCGGTAGCCTGGGCTAGCATGATAGATATCAATGTCTTAACTGTATCGCGGCTCAGATCGACAGAAGGAGCATGCAGGAAGTTTTCGTTGATATATGTGAACATTCCAGCAGCGGCCTGGAACGAGTGGTACGACATCTTGAGACCAGACTCCTCGGAGCGATTCTGGTTAGCAGCATGACAAGAAAGTACAGCAGAGATGTTGAAGATGATGGATGCCTTCTCGAAAGCGAGAGAGTATTGCGATGTCGACTTGTGGGTAAAAGCGTCGAACCTGTGGCACAAAGGGATGGTTAGCGCATGCATTCTCGTACACGCCTATATAGACACATGGTCATGTTAGTGGTGATGGCAGAACCAATTCGTACCAGGTGAAGGAGATCTTGATGTGCTGTTCGTCGACGGGGAACCTCAGATCTAGAAGTTCAAGCTGGCCATAGTAACGATATAGCATATCTCGACCAGCGGTGCTATCCTTTCCAGCGCCTCGCATGTCCTGGCGGAGGCGATTGAGGGTAGCACACTCTTCGGCATAGCGTTCGGGGTCATCACCGTACGTGTCGCGGATGTAATCTTTGAGCGGGGCAATCCAATCGATCTCGTTAGTGGCCTTAAGTGGCGCCGAGATCATGGGCGACTGCGGCATTGTGATTTGCTTGCTTATAGACAGATAGACGGGCAGGTGTGGGTTGATAGGCGGGGGAAAGGCAGAAACGGGGTGTGGTCCACAAGGCTGAAATCTGGATCTTAGGCTAGGTGCAAGATCTGGGTTTAAGTGCGTCGTCGAGATTGTACCTAAAAGGTCGAATCGGCGACAAGTTGTGGATGCTGTTATTGACAAGGAGCAGGCAGACAGATACGGCGCTATAGATATTGGGTACTCCGGAATATGCGAGGGTGGGGTTCGCTAGCGGTAGATAAATACAAATCATACAATTTATAGAGCAAGGGCAAGACTAGCCACGAAGAAGTTATCCAAAACTGTAACGTAGTAGCAGTATACTAGCGGTATAAGAGTTGTTTGTTGGAAGAGGAAAAGAACAATAACGAAAGCCAGTCTCCAATGCGCCCATAAACCAATATGGGCTTTGAGAATGAATTGACCTGATATACAGAAGGAAGTGTTCCAAAGACGAAGGTAGCAGAATTGAAGATAAAGCAAAACAAGACACTAGACAAAGTGAGGGGTGGGTATGGGGCAATTCGGCTGCCAGGGTGAATTCTAGCTGGCGACAGAAGGCCTTGCTCAGTGATACTTCTAGTAATATATGCTACTATGAGCTCGGACTGAAGCTCCGATTCAGGTAGTAAAGTAGTATCGCAAAGGCCCAAGTGTAGATTGAATGGGCGATAACCAATTCTGATAATTTGACGGAGGTTCTGATGATGAAGGCCAAGATAGAAATGTAGAGGAGGGAGAGGATCGATCTAAGCAGCTTGTCTGTCTTGGGTTTGATACAGCCAACATAAACTGCCAGTGGGCTCAAGTAAGGCTGCGGCGTCTGTGATGACCGGTAAGGCGGTAGAGACTTTTCTACGAGCAACAAGTAAAGAGAGCAATGATTAAATGGCAGGTACGGAATGCAGCTGCCTAGACTGATGGAAATTCACGTAGGATATCTACCATGATAAACAGTCAATTTCCCCCGGAAGGAAGACTCTATAGAGAAGTGCATGCAGAGAGCGCTGCTTCCAGCAAGCATCAGGGAAGGAGCGCCGAGCGTCAAAAACACGGAACAGTACATGGCCAATTCAAACATGGTACCTAATCACCCATACAGCTATGAAGACAGTGCTAGCTTGATATAATACTCATCATGCAGACTGACCCAAACACACCGCAGATTGTACATTTTGGGCCGGTGTCTGCATGCTGATTGGCGTTATCGTTATCGTCAAAAGTCGAAGCTGACCGAATAGCGGCGTACCTACAACCTGGGCTCGGCACCTGATTGAGCCTAAGCCCGCTTAGAAGTACATCTATATCAGACAACTTGCCATAGACCCCATATCTCAGACAGAGAAGTTTCCTGTGCTCTTAGCGAGTTAAGTAGACAACATCGCCAACTGAACTCAGACAGAGGCGTCTATTTAATCAACTTACATACCATAGCACAAGGCTGCCCTTTCAGCAACAAAACTACAAAATTAGCCGCCGTGCCACCTGGTTGGACAGCAAGACCTCGCTTGCCAGTCGATCGATCTTTGTTGGGCGCTTCGCTCGCAAGCTTTCATTCGACTAGACAGCCGCACATCATCAGCAACTAGGATGTCTGCACAGTCGCCTCTTTTTAAGCTTGTTGCAACTTGACTGCTTAATTTGTCTAGATTTGCTTCTTCCATTTTCCTTTAGCTTCACCGTTCTTCCTAGAACACTAATCTTGGCAAACTTTGCATCCGACGTGACATTGCAGGACGAAGCAACATATCACCTCACATCACAAGACATACACATTACAGGTGTGCATCGCATGTTGTACTGATATTATTGCTGACAGCCGGTTTCTTTTTCTACACATAGCCATACTAGCGTTGATTGTCAGCTACAGATCCCCGAAGGCTTCGGATTCCAAGTCTTCGAGTATACCAGGAATATACTCCTGAAGAAGAACAGAGAGGGCAAATCCAAAAAAAGAAAAGGCGGGAAGAAGATCCAGTCGTCGCTTACCCGCCGCACACCGTCCGAAGGAGCATGCGTAATATATCAACCACTAACTTCAGCCCTCCTATTGGCTATGCTACAGGACACAGCGTGAAATTGATCTTGCCAGTCAAACCTACAGTCGATGGTGCTTCAAACCCATGGCATTGTTGATACACTCTTTTTCTCCTACAACATCGTTTCGGGTTAAACTGAATTGGATATTATCAACTAGCTGCTATACAATCTCTCAGGACAGCTTAACTTGTTAACAGGCCGTCAAGAACGAGGGTAAAGTAGCCCGTGCAGAAAATGCATGTCATTTACTAGTCACTACTAGTACATCTTACATAGTAGGCCAAATATCTTGCATTACAGGAGGTTGCAGAACAAGGCCGCACGGTACCTTACCCGCCAAACAGCAGCGCAACGGTAAACGAACTGCTTGCCTTTTCACGATACCGTCACACTGGGATTTACAGGGTTGATGGGGCAGCTAGAAGATTACTTACTCTCTAGTGTCACAATGCATAAGTATAGTTATGTGTAGTCAAACAAGCAGAGAAGTAATAAAGAAGATAGCCCCCCTTCCCATCCAAGTCGCCCGCTTTTTCGGGGTTTCAAAAGTGTCGTCTTAGGACCAAGGGTCGTCTTCCGTCTCTCTATTCGTTGCATTGCTCCCAGTCACTACTTGAAACACTAGACAGTGCCTCTTGTTGTGTAGCAAGTCTCAGCGCTATCTACCAGAGGGAATTAGTATTTAGCCGCTTATAATGTTGAGGATATAAGAGAGTGAATTGTCAAAAGCTAATTCTGTCTACTTAGTAGTCACCTAGCTTCGGCAAATTAGACATGAACTCATGTGTTTATTGTCCACCAATAGCCTACACCTTTTGAGACATGTCACATGTCTCTAAAAACTGTATATAAATGCCTTGTGTGATAGTGCTAGCGATATAGGATATGCAGATAGCATTCATTGTATTTAGTAAAAATCTATACTTTTAGAATTATCTGTTGGTACAACCATGTATAGATGGCTCAAGTGAGTAACATCTGACACAGGGAGAGAGAAATGGTGAATATGATACAGAACGGCTATATATCAGAAGCCCAACAGACAGATGTCTATTGAGCTCTCGCCGTATGAGGAGGTACAGGAATGTGTATCAGTGCAAAGAAAAGAGGACACAGAAACTAGTACAAGAAACAACAGAGCGTAAGCGTAGCGAAATAAGACAGCTAAGAAATATGAGAAGCGCAAGGAAAACGTTGGTAGGGTACAAACACAGAAAAGGAGTCAGCTCAGTTATTCTTCTTGTCATCAGCCTTGTCCGAGTCGCTCGACGTCTTCTTGTTCTTTGCCTCGGCACGGTGTCCCGCATTCTGCGTGATAGTGTGCCAAAGAGACTTGATATAGCTCTCATTTTTGTGTGAACCCTCAGTAGACCTGTAATGGGGGATGGACTGTTAGCAAAGAAAGCAATAGAAACTACACAAAAGTAGCATATAAGATACGCCGCTATGGCGGGAAATTCTTACGATTCACCAGATCCGGACATGTTCATAATCCGGGTTGCCGTCTTATCGCCCATTTCGTCTGCCAGCAGCTCGAGGATTGCCCGCTGGTTAGAAGACAGATACTTGGGCAGGCTGACCTTGAATTCCACCTTCATATCACCCTTTCCACGCCCATTTACCCGCGGCATACCAAAACCAGAGAGCGTCAACTTATCTCCAGTGTTCGTGCCCGTCGCCACGCGCACATTAACATCTTTATCCAGCGTAGGCACAGCGACTTCACCACCTAGCGCCGCCGTCGTTAACGGAATCGATGCCGTGTACAAGATATCCGCGCCGGAGCGGCGGAAGCGCGGATCAGGCGCTACGCGCACTAGCACATACAGATCACCACGCTTCGTGCGTATGCCTTCGCTCATCTGCTGTCCGGTAGCTGGCGCATCTCCGGCACCGTCGATGCGCAGGCGCATGCCGTCGTCCACACCAGCAGGAATATCCACCGTGATGGTCTTTCGCGTGCGCACGACACCAAAGCCGTCACATGAGCGACACTCGGAGCCGCTCGGGTACGATGATCCCAGGCCCTGGCATGTCTGGCAAGTCGTAGCCATCTGAAATCCGCCGGGAATGGTGCGCACTACGGTGCCGGCGCCGTGACATGTGGGACAGGTTGAGCGCTGGGTGCCGGCTTTAACACCGTGGCCGTCGCAGGGCTCACAGCTAGTGGTGGGCGTGATGTTGATCTTCTTGCTAGAACCTTGCGCAGCCTCCTGAAAGCTAATGGTGGCCTGGACCTCGATGTTGTCACCGACAAGCACCTCGTGGAATCCAGAATTGCGTCCACCGCCGCCGCCACTGCCAAAGGGACTGCGTCCGCCAGTGAACGCAGAGAAGATATCTTCAAATCCGAAGCCGCCACCAAAGCCACTGCTTCCCTGGAAGCCGGAGAACGGGTGGCCGCCAGCAGCGCCGGCATTGGGACCAGGGTTTCCGTTAGAGTCGAAAGCGCCGGCACCAAACTGGTCAAATTGCTTTCTTTTGTCGGTATCAGATAGGATTTCGTAGGCAGCCTGAATCTCACTGAACTTCTCCTTAGCACCAGGCTCCTTGTTGGTGTCGGGATGGTATTTCTTAGCAAGACCGTAGTAGGCCTTCTTGATCTCGGCGCCGGTAGCTGTTTTACTGACGGACAGCGTCTGATATGGATCCTTCATAGCATGATTGCTAGCTGTGGCATGGAATTTCTATGATGCAAGAAAATAACAAAAACGGTCGGTTGTCAGCACTGCATATATGCGTAATGGGTAGTCGAAACGGTGCATTAGTGTGTTTGTGATACATACTCTCACTTCCGACGGCATGGCGCCCACAGTGCGATGCAGAAACGGCCGCGTCGGTCCGTGAAACTGACGAGCCTGCGTCTGGCAAACATTTTCGAGGGTTGTCCGAGATATGATGTTGTTGCACCGCGCAAGCAGGCGTCGAGGCAGAATCGATTTTGATAGCACGCTCGAGCTCATGGCGGGTGGTTTGTCAGCTTGTAGGTGTAGGTGTGATGGTGGTGAATATCCCGAGCAGAGTCCACAATTGTAAGCGGGCAAAGAATTATAGAACTATAGGCAAGGGCCAATAGGGCGCAAGCCAAACTTGATAACTGGGCCTGGCAAAAAAAAAAAAAATTCAACTACGTCGTTAGTCTTCAGGTCACTATTTGCTAAGATTAATATCGCAAGGCGTCCAAAAAGCTATTGCCACTAAGGGGACGAACCCAATCGATATGCACAAGTTATGCTATTTATTCCATGGATTTCGTAGATCTTCTTTGAGTTTCGACGCGGCTCTTCGATATCGTGATAGCTTAACCTCTTTTTTTCGTCCTGCAAAATTGGCCCACCCAACCCGAGTATAAGTAAGCCAGTGGATGCCTGAGGCCTGTCTGCAGCTGTCATCACCTGTAACAGCCATGTATAAATTTGTTAAAGTGCCCCTCTTAAGTTAAGTGTGGATCTACAGTAACTCTTCGGTGCAGTAGCAACAAAACTATTCAAAGTGATTCAAAAGTGGGGCAGGAGGCCCTTTATGGAAGAATTGACGAATTATGGGGCTGCTCCTACCGATAGCTCTTTCCCGGTCATAGCATCATCGATCGGCCTTGCGTTAGCAATTACCCTACTTAGAGACATTATTGACTTGCAATATGCACCAAGTCTTCAGATGACGCGCAGCATCGGCAACTTCACAAGCTCTGTTTAGAGCGCAGATCATGAATTTATCCTGAATGAATTGCAATTGAAATTAGATCAAACTTTGACAATGGTCAACATTAGTTGAATTTGACAAATACAAAGAGCTGTGAAATAATAAATGCATTATCCACCATATACCGTTATGCGCCGAAAAGAAAATTCAGTCCAAAAGCCAATCCCGAAAGATGACAAGCCTGATATACATAAAAATGTATACAAACACTCCTTCCCATGATCAAACCTCGACAGAGGTTACACTCATATACAAATGTCGCAACCAATATAAGAAGAAAATCTGGCAAAGGCGTCAGATTGACTGTGCTTCGATATTGATACATGAAGCCATGTAAAGAAGGCTAACTCGGGTATCCGATGACAAACAGAGCAGAAAAGGGCACAGATTGAAGAAAATCGTCCTTCAAAAACAGAGCCCTAATCGTAAGAAAAGTGACAAGAATATATATAGCCAATCCTATCAAACGAGAGACAAGGAAAAGAAGCGGAAATAAACAAATTGGGACAAAAGATAAGACAAGTAATGTAATAATATGCCACGCCATTAAAGGCAAGACTATGGTCGTCATCTGCTAGGTATACGCAGGGTGTAGGATGTCCAACGAAGAGATATCCAAAGGAAATAAAATAACAAAGCGGTTCCCACTCAGTAACAGATGATATTCTGTGTCGCTCATTCTGCTACTAGGGAACAAGAGATTGCAAAGCGAAAAAAAGCTCCAATGTCGAAAGTGACAGCTAGCAAAAACGAAAAGCCTGGTGATCATAAAATAATGCCACTACTAGACGATAGTCAAGCGTTTATAATATTAGGGATTCGTCCGAAGCAAAAGTCGTATGTTCTCGTCGGGTGCCTTGTTGGCGCAGAGCAGCTATGAAATCCACGATGAGCTCGTTCTCGTCAATTTCCACTTTATCAAAATGGATCTGGACCGATTTAGCCAAGTTCTCGAGAGTTTGTTTGGTATGTGTTTTGCGGGTTTTCTCGGCAAGCTCTTCGCGGGCCTTCTCGATTAACTTTGACTTGTCCTGGCGATTATCAGCCGATGCCTGGCGGTTGGGCTCCGTCGGTGCCTCACAATTCGCTTGCATTAAGTCGTCAAAGGCCTTGCGCTCTTGACGTCGCTTACGCTGGTGAGCGGCTACCATTGTCGGTGACATAGTGCCAATGCTGCCGGGAAGTGCAAGCCAGAAACAGTACGAGGAATGTAGGTATACGGGAGGGGTGTCGAGGTGATGTATCCGACGGTATTTTAGGAGCGATTCACGATCAAACTTTTGCCAGTCGACCTATATTAGAAGCGAATTGTGAGCCAAAAGAAAGCAACTGCGAAATGGAGATATGGCGAGGTTGCAGTAGACTTACAGTAGCGTGCGCATTCTCGGGTGTGATAGCTCTGCTAGGGATTGGAGGCAGGATGGGTGTTTCTTTCTGTTGCCTCTTCTTTGATATTCCCTTTTCCTTGTGGCTGTCGGCCTTGGAGTCGTCGTGATTACGAGGTTTTGAGGGCGCCATAGCGAATGAGACGACGGTTATTATATGTAAAGAGACCAATGTGTAAATTGGTAAAGGTCGAGAGTGTTTTGATTTCACAAGAGGTCTTATGGGTCGGAGTACGTTCGGTGTCTTCAAGAATTGAAAAGTTATAGGGCAGCCAAAATGGTCGGGAGCTGAAAGCGACAATCGTAGAGACGAAGCGGAAGAGAACAAAACTCAATAGTATTTCAGCAGAGGCCAGTCCTGTAGTTAACGCGAGAGGTACTGGGCGCAACAAGAGAATGTCAAAGTTAAGAATCTAGAAAGATGAGGGAAAAAAATCTAGCAGGCAGCTAGTTGATAAGCAATAGTAGAGCCAAAAAAAAAGCTAGCTGTGCAGGCTTTTTTGTTTCGCGGAAATGTCTGCAAGCGGTAGTATAGCAAGCAAGTATTCTCTACTATTTGGTTTTGCCTTCTAGTATTCCATCCTTCGCTCTCCCGCACTCACTCATGAGTCCCAAAAATCACAGCATAGTCCAACACCTTTTCTAGCGCTGATGGGCAATCAACGTCACTACCGCTGATTTTCATTGGTCCGATAAGCAGATAAGGACACGGGCCTATAAAGGCTAAATACGGCGCTGTTTCGACTAGGGTCAAGGGTTCGGTTCGATGGCGCGCGGAATAGTGGAGACCATGGGCTTCTAGCCTTCCTCAACACCGAGGTGATGTTGGTCATTGCATTGTCGTCAGTATGGCCATCATCCAAGAGTCATCGAAATAAGACACAAAGCCTAGTATTTCATCAGACTTGCGACGCTCATTATGTATATCGATTTCTGCGCTTGCGAGTGATACCATTTTTGTATGATGTTAGACGCAAAAGTTTAGGCTCTAATGTGAGTGAGTCAACGCTTGTCGAAAATCGGTCATGTTCGTGGCCATTTTTTCCGTGCTGCAGCCATTTTTTGCTGGTGGTTTGTTAGAGGTCGCTCAAATTCTAGAAGTCAGTTAGCTAAAAAGTGCAGAAAAGGACGAGGTTGAAAGAGTGCAGCTCCCAGTAATCCAATGTGATCAATGGGATTGCATTCTATTTGTCCAACAGGGGGGGGAGGGGAAGTCTTTGAAACGAGGGGAAGCTGCATAAATGGCTTAGTCATCCTTGGATATTATACAATGTACGTACACAAATACCTTCATCTACGTAGTAGGCTGAAAAGGTTGCACGGTGCTCTCACGAAGTCTCAGTCTTACTACTACTAATAGTAATAGATTTCGAGCCTAAAGCTTCTTAGACAATTGGATTATTGCTATGAGAGTAACCCTAACACAATTATGTGTATACGCAGAACTAGCTATAAACTTCGTTCGAATATACTACCCATACACACGAGTGGTGTTCGTTCGAACCGTTCGAACCGTAGAGACTTATAGAATGGAAACTAAATACAGAGGTGTTTGCGATTATACCTCAGACAATCATGAAACTATACTTATTTGAGCATAACTCAGTGCCATACGAGAGGTTCTACCAACCTGATGAGCCAGAGTATATATATATTTTATTCAGTCTTCATAAAAGTATGCACTAACTATACCAGGCACATGATAATGACATGGTAATGACGACCGCCGGCCCGCCAGATTGTATATATGCCATGTATATATACAAATGATATACCATGCAGTAATATACATACATCATAGAGAATACTATGTATATCAATTCCGAATAAAATACGACGCCTGTTTTCATTTAGTGGCTAGTGGAGATGTGTGTTTTCCTGACGATAGTCATTTAGAGAAATATTACAAGATAACGATGAAGATACACCAAGCCGAGAATAGGTGGCTGATAAGTAAATTTCTCAAGTTGCATATAAGACTGAGATGGGTTACTTGACTTCCCTATGGAGAACACATTGTGGCTGCTCCAATAGCTTTAGTAAACACCTACCGAGTGTGATAGAAACACGGAATGGGAGCAGAAACATCTCAGGCTCTTTTCGATGTAGGATATACTCCAGTAGCCCAACATTTTACTATGTAGACGAAGAAAAAAACATGGGGAATTCGCATGTCTGCCTGCTTGTCGCGTTGATGTTTCACTGGATGAGGTTTATAGGCCAAAATAATAGAATAACAACTCCCAGTGAAAACTGATATGCTTTATGTCATGATCCAAAAGACGTATGACCTGTCCCGATGTCACATGTAACCATAACTAGCTAACACGGAATACCAAATTGGACTCGGCATGACCGAAGTATGAATGACGCGTTATTAAGATATACCTTTCAACTAGATACCCTACATCTGCTTTTATCTGAGTATACACACACCAAGATATATGGTTGTCACAACATATATTTCGTAAAGCGGATCAAAGAATACTGGAATGAATGGGTTATAAGCCTGAAGCAAGGTAGTGCGAGATATCATGAATTTGTCGTAGTACTACAACTAGTTCGTGATATATAGATGTCCTATTGAGAAAGGAATGGAGAATCAAGTATGATTACTGATATCGCGGGGTAGCAGTTGGGTAGCTCAAGATATTGAGGAACGCATGGTGCATATTGCTCTACTTAGGCAAGGAGATTAGTGTTGAGTGTTATGGTGTCCATCTATCCATTGATGCATATAGTAGGCCTGCCCTTATGGATTGGAGAAGTATTGTACAAAGCACAGAAACTGATCTATTACTTAGCAATAGTATGGGACATTATGATACTGTGTCAGCTGAACACTAATTTGCAAGCGAACGAGTCGAGAGCTGCCAGTTGGGTTATAGTACCGGGAAGGTTAGATATACCCAGAGCACCATCGAATCAGGATCAAGAGAGAGAGAGAGAGGGCTATGGTGCATACAGGGTCTTCGTCCCAGAGAGATAATTAGCTAGTACGGTGGCTTTTGTAGCAATGGCACTACGTATAACCGAGATTGATACCACCTGATAGTGCGAAATGCTTCCAACTTGCTAGCCAAGAACCCGTCATACGCTATGCCGGATTTTGACGTGTGATCACAACGTGAGTCGGTCAAATTCTTTGTTTGGAGTCCCAAGTAGAATTTATTACCCGGCACCATTCTTAGACATTGATGCTCATGGTCCTGATTTGGACATATAAGGTACCACATGCATGCATTACTGAGACTACTTCATAGACAAAAAGGGCTCCTATGTAATGATTTGGAGAGGCAAAGTCAATAATAAAAACTTTTGCTAGTGGCGTGCTTGTCAGAGTATCACTGGCATCCTACAGTCTCGCCCAGAGTCCGAGGCAAGTCTGACTGAAAGATTAGATGGTATCTATATGTAATATTAGAGTGGGCACATCGTGTGAGTCTCTACAAAGGTCCCTCGAGAGGTGAATGAAGTAAATGGAAATCCGTATTCTTTTGAAATATGGAGGCTTGACTTGTCGCCCTAGAAGATGGACGGTGGCATTGCTACATACAGATTGAGCCTGGAAAGAAAAGAGTATGCGGGGGGCTAAGACGGTTCGTGAGTGAGACGGTTCGGGTCTTACAAGACACGCGGGCCAAAAGTAAAATCTGGGGCAGAGGAGTACATGCACGGGATTCCTAGTTTCAGGCTAAGATGAGGCCTTGTAAGGAACTCTTCCCACTGAACTGTTTCGAGGTATGGTCTGCTGTTCTATAGTATAGAATCTAGCCTATTTTATGCATCTTAGTCAGCTAATCCAATATCTTTGCAGGACACCGGAGTTCGACGAAGTCCACTAGCGCTAGTAGCTGGAATCTTTGAGTGGACTACAGAGCTGTAACGTAAATACGAGCTCATCTATAGGAGGAAAACTAATCATATCTTTGTGAATGGGTCACTAACTCTGAACGTCACTGATCGCTAGTCCTTATTAGGTGTCGTGAAAAATAGATTCGCCAGCATTAATTCCGCTAGGAAACCTGAAAATTTTGCACCTGACTATACCATCTACTATGTAGCAATGGCGACAGGTTCCTTAGTAGGGCCAAGGCTCTGATGACACTGCGGTAGTAATATTCACTAGGCGGAATTTTAGCACGCATTGTAGCAGCTCATATAAGCATGCTATTTAGTAGTAGTAGTAGTCGTCGTAGCAGTAGTCGTCGTAGTAGTAGTAGTACATACCAGTACTGTGAACAAACAAGTTCGCATATTAAAAAGCATGGAAATGGCTTTGACACGAGGGATCCGGGATGAGCGTGGGATGTTTTCTCGGATCTCCATGATATGATGCCTTGACTGGCCCAAAGTTTGTTACCCTAACATTCAATGAGCTCTACTTGTGGTGGGATCCCCTAGCCGCAAATTGTGGGCTTAGAGGCTAGCCGGTAGAAAGAAGGCATGCTAGAGTTTTTTTTTTTTTCTTTTTAATCATTTATGGCATGCTAGAGTTAGAACTACTAATAGTAGCGATAGAGAGATCTCAAGGAAGGGAGATGACAGCATGGGGGTTGCTGAGCATGAGATTGAACCCCCATTCTCATATTTGTGGTTTGATCTCCGGCATCAGTCGAGGCTGGATGGATTCTTCTACATCAGGTTTAGGGAATTTGTCCCTGCATTTATTGGCATCACAGGCGATAGAGTATTCCCCCACGCGAACAACAAAGCTTAAAAACAAAGTTTTCATGTACGCAGGCAAGGCGATCTTACTAGCTTCCGGGGCCCGTCGCAACATTGACAGGTTTGATGGAGCTGTGAGCTATTTGTACAAACCCTGAGAGAAAAAAACCAATTCTGAAGCAGATAGAAGGGATATACTAGCTGAACGCTAGCAAAAAGCACTAGATCCATTTAGTTTGGTGTGAATGGGTCAAATAACACCTTTAATAGTTTTGTTATCTTTGTCTCGTGCTGTCGAGAATTAACAAAGGGGACCCCCCCCCCCCCCCCCCCCCACACACACACACACACACACACAGGCGAAAATAGATTGACACTAGAACAACACTATGTAGGCTTCCAGAATAAGATAGAGAACAATTGAGCACTGGAGATGTCTTTGACGCCGCCGGTCAGGGTCTCCTGTAACCTAAGCTAAGCTTACTAGTCTGCCCACTAACATATGTTTTGACATATTTGAGCTTGGGAGTGGAACTTGGTTTCGTACTATGTATAACAGTACAACTAGTAGTGGTACATAGATGGAAGAAAGTGATAGTGCCCCGGATGTACTTCTGCGTCGTGCGTTCATTATTTACTGGAGCATTCGTAGGCATTATTTCGCCGGAGAGTCGAATGATGGGCGCAGCTCTAAGCCGTACATGGAAGGTCATGCGGAATATCAGTAGGTGGCAAAAAGATGCAGCGGGTAATTCGACAGCGGGATTCAGAGATAGTGATTTTGCTGTAAAGCTGGAAACGAGGCAGGCCGGCTTGGACGTAGATAATATCACGAGCAATATGAAAATGGAAAAGTTTTCAAGCTTCGAAAAGCATGCGGAACTGAACAACTTCTTGGTATGAATGCTAATTCTCAATGCCTAGACTAGGGCTTGCTGAGCGGCTAGAGAAAAGCATTAGCCCCTACTTTGAAATGCATGCGCAGAAGTCAGTTGAACTCAGGCACATGTCTGCCTATGAGAAATTGATGAGCAGTGCTTGGCTAATGATGAAGAGGGGAAGGAAGGATAACGGGAGGCGCACTTAACAAGTTACGCAAGAGAGATGGGAAGAGGCCAGCAGGCGGGGGCTAGATGACGCTAATCTATGAATGGAAGCTGCCTTTAGCCGTTCGTTTGCATTACTGTGGCGCTTTACCCTAAATTATAGCTAAGTGTCCGCCTGCAAAGATCGCAACGGGTGCTACAGAAGCTTCATGGAGTTACTGCAAGAGCGACCGAAGGCGTTCAGCAACATTTAGTGTGGCAAACGACTGTAATGTGAGGCTTATTCAATATGGAAAGGACCAACGCAAGCTTTTTCTTCACACAGAAGATGTGGTTTTCAACTTCTCAACCCTTCAAACCCATCATCCCTAGAAGTACACGAACTCAATAACCTGAGCGATTTTCATCTTCCTTGACTTATTACAACAAAAAAAGCATCACTTGGTCGGATAGTGCATGAAAGCTTTGGATTCAGGGCTAATCCTGTCCTGGCAGCATCATCTTGCCACGACAAAATCTAGTCAAGAAGTGGATTGATTGGCTCATATTGCCCTCGAACTTCTGTAACGGCGTCACCAGGTCACATTCTCGTTTTTACTTTCTACTAGCTACAAATTTACTCAAAAGCCTCTCGTACATAATAATTATCATAATATCTGTTTCGTTGGCTGGCTGCAGTCATTGGAAAATTTGATTACCGCTGGTGCTAACATACAATGGGGCTTTGTATTACAGAGTTGCACCGATAATGTTGCTATCGAACTAGCTTCAACGTTTTCCTTCTAAGCCCAGCTAGAACCTGTACGCTACGACAACCGGCGTCGGGCGTCTTGAAAAGGTCTGTGTTGTGGCCACGGCTCAGAAGCGTACCATTTGCTATGAAAAACAACAACTGACAGCTCAGCTTGTAGAATACCCTCTTTGCCAGCAAGCCCCCAATCCGTTGCGTGCTTGAGTCACGGGTAATAGGAAGATCATTACAGTACAAACAGCATTCAAAAAGATTTGTCACAAGTCGAGCGCTAAGTTTACCCTGCCGGAGCTTGGCTTTCTTGTAGACTATATTCGTCGTCTACTGCAGCCCCATGCTATGTTCATCTATCCGTTTACTGTTTGCTTCCTCTTTCAATAGCGGCAAGTGTGTCTGTAGCCGTACTATAAGATAACACTTCGAGTTGGAGTCAAACCAGCCTCTCTATTACAGGCCACTTATTTCTACCGACGTCATGCACCGGAACAATCATATTATAAAGTTGGGAATAGTGCAGAATATGAGAGCTGCAAATATGGCTGTAGAAAATAAGCTCTAGCGGCATTACGGTGTATTCAAACTATGCCACAGTTTGTTTTATTTATTTTACTCGACCCATCTCGTCTCGTCTCTTTCTCAGCCATTACCATCTTGGCTATCAATAACCCGGCCGAAGGCTCTCCGTAGTGCTATGAAACGTCATGGCTTAGCCAGCGTTCGTATGGATGCTAACATCTCAATTGGGGAACTAGTAGTAGTAGTTGAGATGCTGCTGATTACACGACTCCACTATCCATACATTTGAGAGCTTGATGTATGGTGGCCCACTACCCTGCAGCTTTGGCGAAGGGCCATGCAAGCCCTGTTGCCATTGCTGCTTTCTTTTAGTGCTTCTACTGTACTGAAGGCCTAGCTATTCATTCTCATTTTCTAAAAAGCTTGGTCTGCTGTGGGCTAATAGGCTTTATGCTCCTGCCCAGAGCCGCGCAAGACGTACCTACATCGAGGAAGAGAGAGACTGTGTATTAGGACATGGCTAGATTGCCATTTTGGGACAGCGGTCTATCCGATACAGTGCAAGCGATTGTTCTTGTTGTCGCTAAAGACCAGGACCCCAAAGCCAGGGCAAAGAGAGACTCAGTGTGCTGAGGATGCGACCTCTCTCTTTTCTCACTGTCATAGACCTGCTCAAGCAATTGCAAGGGGCATCAAGTGACGTTTGTTAAGCCGGTGGGTGGTTTATATAATCTGTCTTCTAATGGTTCCTTGTTTAGTTACCCGTGCTTTTGTGCTTGCTTGATTGTTGACCGGTTTGGTTGACTTGAATGGTGCTTGCTCGTTACAAAGCCCATCTCAAGGATTCACGCTTCATGCCGTTTTCTGGCGTGTAAATCTCAGCAAATCTCACTGAGACCTGGCCAAGTGCAGGGTCAGGTCAGGCTATGCTCTGCTAGGTTATAAGGTCACAACACCCGGATCGTCATCTTCCCTGCACCATATAAACAGTCCATAACACAAGAAACTCCCTGTCTATCCCATCACGCAGAACGTTGTTTATCCAAGTCTCTCGAGCTGGGCTTCCTTGTGTCTACTTAACTGAGCTCCGACGCCACCTGCACGCCGCCGACTAAAAGGGTCTATTATACAGCAACTGTTATCAAGCCGTGGCTTTCTTATGCAGGCTGATATGTTGTAGTAGTAAATTGCCCGCCGTATGGATATGTATGCACTCACTTAGTGGACACATGCAATCTACATAGTCACTAATATTACAATTATAAAGCGAGCTAGCAACAGCAAACCCAGACCGACTATCGACGGCCGGAACAGAGGCCTACCACTGCAAGTTGTGACGGATAGTACTTGTTTGTTAGTATGCGACTACATAAGCTGTACAGCGATGAATAGCAGCAGTAGCAGCATACGTTACTATGGTACAATACATTGCACTAGCTCGCATTTCAGACATTATACATGAACCCGCCCATATAGCATGTCCTCAATCCTTCATGCACTATATTCTGACGACATAACCATACTAGCGGCGTCTTCCCATTATGGCACACGAGCCTCCGGGCCTCGTTCATCCATTCTCATTCACTGTGTCTGTCTCGCTCTCCTCCCGCTTCCTACTCGATTTCCACTCTGGTTGCTACAGTCCTAGCTAGAAGACAGGGGAGACAAAATATCCTAGGAATTCATGAACGGAGAGAAAAACAATAGGGCTTCTTACCCGAATCTATTCGCGCTAGCTATCTATCTGCGGCTCTAACACGCTTGATATGCTGATTACAGAACTGAATGCCAGCAGAACTTCAGAGCATTATATATACAGAGTTCTAACTCCGTCCGCTATTTACAGCCAAGTTTGCTTCACATCATCTAGAGCCCTGTTCCCTGTCCACCGCCTGGCCTGCCTGTGCTTTTGTTCCTTCATCTTTGGGTGGACGTTCGTTATAAATCCTGACTTCTCTCATCTTCTGCGATTTGCTCTGCGTCTCTTGCGTTTCTTGCTTAGCGGCTGCTAGTGACCGAGTTTGCCTGTCGTAGCGGTAGTACTTGAATAATCACTTTCCCACACCGCGCCGTACAAGCAGCGCTGCTATCTTTTTTCCACCTCTTTTTTTCGCTTCGATCCTCTTTCCATCACAGCAGATGTATCATTGTTGACTAAAGCTAGAAAAAAAACCACTCCAGCCGTGATCCCTTTAGACTTGGACACACTACCTACCGATACTGCCGCTAACGAACGCCTACGCCTGTCCTGTCTTCGCGTCGTGCACTATCTGGATAAGCTACAACAACTACAAATACAACTTCTAACTATCATCTATGCCATTCGCATCACGCTCTGTTTCCTAACTCTTTCTTCTTGTCTTGTAATTTTCCAACGGCACCTAACACTACACCGGCCGTAGCACGTCGCTATAGTAGTTTCTACGCCCGCTATCACGCACCTCCCCATCCTAGTACGCCACACGAGAGCTGCAAGTAAGGTCTCGTGTCTGTTCATCTCGCCAACTCTCCTCGTCATGTCCCAGAAACACACCTTCTGAGTAATTGGAGCGGTTGCTAGAGCCTTACCATCTTCTTTACTTCACCCTTTCGTTCCTCTGCGTACGGCATTTACGACGTCCATCCTCGTTTGGCTTGCAGCCAATATCAGTATCATCAGCAGTAGTATTGCGACCTTCAGTCTTCCGAAACTGCGCTTACCTTCACCCGCTCACTATATCGCCCATACAGTAGCAACTTTTTTTATAACGCTCTGTCTCTCTTCAGAGTACCTACATCATAAGAGCACTGCAAGCATCTACGCCTTTCTGCACTTGCTCACTTGCCGTCAAAGTGGTTTAGGGAAGTTCCTGCACTTACTAACCCCGCAGATTCAAGATCTTAGTACCAACACCAGTGTACTACACATATCCCTGGTGAACCCTTCGCGACACTCGCAACCTTCGTGCTTTTAGTCTCGAGTTATTGCTTTCTCTATCACCATGACTTCTATCCTCAGCCCACAGGCTGATCTACAGCTTCCCATGCCACCAAATGACACTGCTTCAATGTCTTCTGTCACCGATGCCAACCAGTCGCCTGCGACTGAAATCAAACAAGAGCATGACGGAGAACGCGGCCGGCGACGTAGTCGGTCACCTGCCGGTGATGGCACCAACGCTCATTCTTCTGATGGCCCGACGCGCAAAAGACGGCGCAGTCGCAAGGGCCTAGACAAAAAATTCGAATGTCCTCATGAAGGTTGCGGCAAAAGCTATTCTCGTGCTGAACACTTGTAAGTGAATCTAAACATATCATACTCATGTGTATGTCTCGGAGCGATATCTAGTATAACCAAAGAACCCCAGAACTTTCATCTCTGTAGCATGTTTTACTGTCTTACCCATCCCCATATGAGCAATGTCATTTGGCTACTCTAGTTTACTAAGTGGTCTATAGCAAGAACATATACTAACTACCTATCGTTAGATATCGACATCAACTAAACCACAACCCTAAACAGATATACAGTTGCGACTTTCCAGACTGCACCCGAACTTTTGTCCGGCTAGATCTGTGCAACCGCCATAAAGATCGGCATACTGCTAAGGGATCAGCTCTGAACCGGAAAGATATGCTTGCAAATCAGAACCAGAACCATGGCCAACCACAGAACCACCAACCTCAGCACCAGTCCCAGAACCACGGTCTTTTGGTGTCTCCAACAAACGAACATCTGCCCCTATCATCGTCATCATCAACTAACCAAATGTCGCCCGATGTAAATCGGCCTTCACTTGGCTTTCCTCGACAATCACGAGGTGGTTTCCAGCCTAAAGATTCATCCATAAGCTCTTCGTTCATGAGCAGTAATCAGAATCATTCACAACAGCAGCCACCACCATCACATATGTCGGCATTTCCCGCCAGTGCACCCCTTCATCCCATCGATGCGCCATATTCAAGTACGATGATAAAACCTAACAGACGTCTACAGCATCAAAAGCAGCAAGTACAACGGCAACAACGACAAGCACAACAGCAGCAGCAGTCACCAAACTCTATAGGGTCTCAGAGACCACAGATACAGAACTCCATAAACGTTTCTTCTTTCGGTGTCGTGTCACCGGCAGTATCACAAACGAGTTTCCAGCAAGCTCCACATAGTGCCCCCCAGCATCCTGTCAACTTTATGCCACAACAAAACTTCCCAGCCTTTGATCTCCCGCCATCAAACTTTACGGCGCAAACACCAGCGTCAACAGAAGCTCAGACTCAGTCGTTTAATGCCAATACTGTCGGAGAATTCAATGATCCTTTAACTGCTACTACTGAGATGATGGCTTTTGACCATATTCAAACTCTTCCTATGTTTGGCAGTGAGGGTCTCATGAACAAGTCGCCATATGTTAGCATGCCGAATGATCTCATCAACTATCTGTTTAATGGAAACTCCCCTATCAACAACCAGATGGCGTATCAAAAGTAAGTTTTGTCTCATTATTCGATTCTCGGTGATCGCCATTATTGACATAAACCTTACAGTGGCGGATATTCAAGCTATAGCCAGATGTATATGGGCCCTGAAGGTAACAATATAAGCTACTTTAATAATATGCCGCAACAGATTATGGCTGTCAACAACTTGCTGGAGCAGAATTTACCCGAGGCTACGATCTCTGATGATAAGAGTCAGGAGATATTCGATTACATCAAGAAGTGTTTTATTGAGCGTGGTACCGTCCCAGATGACCGCAAGGGGGATACTCTTCTAGAAGGCGATCGATCTCAACCAACACACATGTTTAGTAAGCGCATGATGCAAGCGTATATTGGATCGTACTGGCTTCACTTCAGCGAGCAGGTACCTATCTTGCACAAGCCTACCTTTTCGCCAGACCAAACGCCAAATCTTCTTCTGCTGTCTATGATGAGTATTGGAGCTGCTTGTCTCGACAAGACGACACACGGCGACAAAGTATTAAATACCGGAGCCCAACTGTCCAACTTCTTGGCATGGCATATTCGATGGGAGACATTTATGGACAATCATTGGAGACCACCAGCAAAGCTCTGGGCTTTTCAGGCATTGGTCCTACTAGAGCTTTACGAAAAGATGTACTCGACCCGTGAGCTTCATGAGAGAGCTCTTATTCATCACGCTACTACCATTGCCATGATGCGACGTGGCCGTGCCTTGATTGGCAAATCGGCAATGGATTCTCCTTCTCAGCGTGAAGACGGCTCCGGTCGCCGGTCTCGGCATTCTTCAACGCCTGGTCCTAGCACAACTGACGAATGGTGGAACCAATGGATCATCAACGAGTCTACCCGGCGAACAGCTTTTGCTGCTTTTGTCATTGATTCCATTCACGCTACTATGTTTGGCCACTCCACTGTTATGGTTGCCCATGAAATGAGACTCCCATTGCCATGTGACGAGTCGCTTTGGAGAGCAAACAGCGGTTCCGAGGTAGGCAGGTTGGAGACAGTGATGGCATCGAACGGCTTCAAGCCTGTATCATTCCTAGAAGGCCTAAAGCGCACTCTACAAGGTTTGGAGGTACAAACTAACTCCTTCGGGCGCACTGTTCTAATGGCTGGGCTCCTCAGTGTTTCATGGCACATGCAACAACGCGATCTCCAGGTTAATGTTCTGGGAAGCGGTGTTTCTCAAGCCCTTGGCGGCCGAGATAAGTGGCGCATCACTCTTACCAAGGCTTTTGATTCGTGGAAGCAAGACTTTGACAAGGCCATTGAGAAGCCCCGCAACGACCCATATGCCGTCACTTCGTCGCAGCAAGAAGAGTTCAACATTGTCTTCGAGAGTCGTACCGTGCTACACCATCTCGCACACATTGCGATGCATGTAGACGTAATAGACTGCCAGATCTATGCGCGCGCCAAGCGTCTCCTTGGTCGGGCTATCGGCGAGCCTGACTTGCGCGGTGCTCAACGGCGCATGAAGGACGGATGGGTCAGGACGGCCAAGGCGCGTGACGCCACATGGTATGCGGTCAACTTCCTCTGTTCGGTGCTTGTTCCTGAAGAGCGCGGCCTTCCCCGGCCACCCAACTTCAACCCGACCGATCCATACTGTGCACGCGATGACGTGCTGCTCAACAGACCGTGGGTAGTCTATCTGGCATCGCTTGTAGTTTGGTGCTACGGGCATGCTCTGGAGGGGCCTTGTCAAGACCATCCGGCGCCGAAGAACAAGCACCAGGCAGTGCAGCAGATGAAGGACTATCTGTGCAAGTTTGGCAGTGTCAGCTCACCTGGCGAGCTCATGAACATGCGTGGCTTTAACAAGAATACGGCACTGTTGATGGTTCTTAGGGATAGCTTTGAGAAAACACGCTGGCAGCTGTTAAACGAAGGCGCGAATCTACTTGGAAACTGTATTTCCTTAAACTCGGGCACCTTAACTTAGACAATAACGTTTTGTATCTGGGTGCCTCTTGTATATTCTACAAAATGCCGCCTTATACAGCAACTAACGTTTGTCGAACAGATCTCTACTTCTATCATATACTCTCACAGTCTTACAGCATGTGGCTTTCTGGATTTTCTTCAGCTACCGCTACATCACATGCACAATGTTTATTTCCTTTTTTTTTCGGCTGCACGAGACTTATCAGACTCACGCGAGCCTCAGTGCCAGCTTTGTTAACTTATATTTACTTTCTATCTGTCTGTTGTATTCTGACACCACCTGTAATGTCTGTATAATTAACGGTTCCAATATTTCCAAGTTTCTTGTTTCTTTCTTGGATGCTCGTTTTGTCCCCTTTCCCCCCAAAAATATTTACTTTTTTTTTTAAAAAATCATTAATCTTATTAAAAAGTTTCTAGAACTATGAAGATACTCCTTAAATATTTACTTAAACGGTGGTCTGTGTAGTTTTGGCTGATCAACTACGTGTCAATATATATGTATGTCGTGCTTATATTTCCTACACAAAGTCATATTATGGTGTTGTATTTCCAGTGTCTGTATTACAGCTTCACATTATCAGCGTTGACCTTTTCGTGGGCTACAGAAGCCACAAGATTGCCACTTTCATTCTTCATCGAAGCCTTAATATGGCAAAGGCGCTTCCCGATACTCAACACTTCACATTCAACAACGAGCGTCTCGCCTGGAAATGCCGGGCGAATATACGTGACATTAAGAGATCGCGTGAGTCCCAGAAACTGCCAGAAGCCTGGCTTGGAGATGGGGATGATTGCCATGGTCGTCAGGACATCGAAGAGAGTGGCCGTGCATCCGCCGTGCAAACTGTGTGGATTGCAGTGCGTTGGTTGCACAGTGAAAGAAAAGGTCACGATGGGCAGGGGCATGGCTTTGAACGAGAGCAGGCGGACGTGTCGTAAGAGCGGCGCTGCGTAGTCCTGAAGATAAGGTTAGCATTGTGTATAAGGGGAGAGGGGAGGAAGTAAACAAGAAGAACAGAATGTCTTACGCTCTGCGCATAGTCGTTACTATCCGTCGGTTCTTCCAGCCAGGCTGCGAATCGTTCTTCAGGCGTTTCGGCCAAGAAGCATCGCTCGCTGCGAGACACTGTCTTGTTCTTGGGCTCAGCCATTCTATAACGATATTTATACAAGTATGATAGTATAAGAGGTTGACTAGACGTGAAACTAGGGAGAAGATACACAATCACAGGCTACGTCCGTTTCCGTCCCTCTTCCTTCTTTGATAAGAAGCTGAGAAATGAACGCCGAGCTGAAGCTGAGCAAGATTAGGGAAGGAACTATTATTGCGCCTCAATATACCGTATTCTTTTTTTTTGGAACAAATAGCCCTGCTAGTTCATGAAAATTGATACAGCTGCTGATATATGTATCCGCAGGCGACAAAAAAGAAGCAAGAATATCAGGAAACTCATACAGAATAACCTTTGTCGATTGGTATTATAAATAAAGAGGTGTTGGCTGTCGGCAGCGTAAGTTGATGTGGTGTAAGCCTCGGTTTTTCTCCTAGTTACAGGCAGGTTCAGCTACCATTAGGGTTGTATAGGGTTTATTTGCATAAAGTTCTCATCTTTGTTAAATCCAGACTATGCACCATGAACTTTAATGAACTTTAGCAGGCATTAGAAATTGCGCCTTGGACAAAAATTAGTTCAGCTGTTAGCTCCGTACCCAGATTCTTGTTCAGATCTTCCTGCTCAGGTCCTCCTGATCTCGTCCTAGCTTTCAGTTTGCATGTGCATATCGGCATTGGGGTGCTTTCGTTCTTTCTGTTTACTCTGTTTTTAACCCTTTATTCCTTTACTGTAGAATCTATCTATTTTCATCTTTTTCTTCTTCTTTTTGCCTATATGTTGAGATACCGGCATCTCAAGGGCCAAGTCTTGCTGTCGTCTACGTCCTCAAATTCTGCGGCTTTTCCTGTCGACGACGACTCTGAGGTCCAAAACAACAGCGCGACTATTACTGCTGCTATACCAACTATTTACGAAGCCGTTAGCCACTCCAATTGCAACAACGACAAGGCTGCTACCAAAGACGGCGACATCATGAATCCACCATCGCTGCCCCAGGAGATCAACCTAGTGACGCTCAACTGCTGGGGCCTCAAGGCGCTGTCTAAGCTACGTAATGAGCGGCTGGTCACCATTGGCCGGCGTCTGGCCGCAGCTACTCCATCGCCAGATATTGTGTGTCTGCAGGAATGTTGGTGCCAGGATGACTACGAAGCCATTCGCCGTGAGACTCGCTTCGTGCTGCCGTATGGCAAGTTCTACTTTAGCGGTTCCTTTGGCGGCGGCCTGGCCATTCTGTCACGCTGGCCCATTGAGGAAAGCTCTATGCATGCGTATCCCTTGAATGGCCGGCCAACGGCTTTCTGGCGCGGCGATTGGTACGTTGGAAAGGGCATTGCCTGGGCCATGATCCGCTACGGCCCCGGCCGCCGGGATGTCGTCGAAGTCTTCAACACGCATGTGAGTAGCTTGCTCTATATATCCATTCATCGTCATTCTATTCAAACCTTTCTGACCAGTGTGTCTCTAGACTCATGCACCCTATGAATCCGGCCCCAAAGACTCGTACATTTGCCATCGTCTAGCCCAGTCGTGGGAAATGTCGAAGCTTCTGCGCACCGCCTGTGATCGTGGCCATCTTGTCCTGGCCATGGGCGACTTCAACATGATCCCGCTCTCGTTTCCGCACCGCCTTATTACTGCCACTGCTCCGGTCCGTGACGTTTGGCGTGTCCTACATCCAGACAGCGCCATTGGCCCCTACGATAACCCGTCTGAACGAGCCCGTCACCGCCCGTTGCCAACCGCAATGTTCAACGTCTCTGAGAACGGCGTGACATCAGATAGCGTTTACAACTCGTGGCGATGGTCGTCGGCCCAGCAGAAGCTATTATCCAAGGGCCAGCGCGTCGAAGTTGCTCCGGACACGCTAGACCGTCGCGGCAAGCGTCTCGACTACATATTTGCGTCTACCGGCCTGACGCCTGACTCTGCTCCGGGCACGCCTGGCTGGGTCGTCAAAGACTCGCGTGTCGGCATGCTTGAGCCGCATGAGAAGCTGGGCTGCTCTCTTAGCGACCATTTCTCAGTAGAGGCTACGCTTGCCTTGCACACGCCTTCAACCGCTATCCCTGCTGTTGCCAAGCCGGCGTCGACCTCTAGTGCAGGCGAATCTGACTTTACGGGTGCACCGTCCTCGTTGTCAAAGATCAATCCACATATTGAATTTTTTGACCGCCAGCTGTACAACTCCGCCGTGCCAGACGCCGAACTGTCGCTGCTGACTAGTGGTACATACGACGATATTCTCGACCTCATCCACTACTACGTGCGGCGCCAAGAAAACCAGCGCTACTGGCAGGCCTTCATGTTCTATACATCACTTCTTGTTCTAATCGGCTGCCTCGTTGCCATCTGGTGGAGTTCGTCACCGTGGATTTCCTTTGTCATTGTCATCGTGTCGTCGCTCTTCCTTGTCGGTGGCGTCATCAACGGCCTCATCTGTTTGCTGTTTGGTGGCTCTGAAAAGCGCGCCATGATGGAGTTTGAGTGGGAGATCATGAACGCAAAGGCTGGAAGCGATATGGCAGTTCATGCTGGAGGCGCCATGGCCATTCCTGCTGCCGAAAGAGAAAAGATTGTATAGTCAGGGTTATGATTTCCTAAGACCAGGAAAAGCTTATACTAGTTGTGTGTTTCTATTTCTGTTTCATTCTGCAATTTTGCTCAGAGCGAGTTTCTTTATTCTTCCGCCTTGTTTTTGGGGGGTTTTCTTTATCACGGCTTTTCTTATACACATGTCTATAACAAGTTACATACATTTTCATACATAATCCTAATCTAATAATCTTAATCTTCACTTTTTGCACTTATATTTCAATCATGGCTTCACATGTACTTGGGCTCAAATGATGCATGTTATCTGGGGAGCAACAAGAAATTGTTCCCCATATACTTTGTCACTATTATATACTAATTGATTAAAACCAGGTGAGCTAATGGGTTGTACACCGTATAGCAGGTTTTTGGTTTTTTTTTCTAGTCCCTGTATTTCCGTCGTGACCAATAGAACATCTGATGTAAGGAATTAAAAATGTAGAAGAAGAGAAAAAAGAGGAAAAATAAGTAAGAAAGAAAATAATGGAAAAAGACAAGAGTTACCCTAATCTAGATCAGGACCTGTTTCAAAAGTTTGTTCACATAGGGGTTTTTAATGGGAGTGATGGTACTTGTAGTAGTAATGGTTGCGTTTTTAGGCACAGTATTGCTACTATGATTGAAATTGCGACTCGCTGCCTTCAGGTTTGTGGCTGTTGCCGTTAAATGTTGTTTCGTGAGGTTTGGACTACCAAGGGTAGTGACTATGTCACAGAGGAGCTTGTCACAGAGGAGTTATCGATAATTTTGTTACTGTTATCACCGCTGCTAGCAATGGCACGACCATCAGCAGTACAGACGGTACTGACGGTAGACGTCGTATTGGCAGTAGTAGTAGTACCTCGTTCATTCTCTGTAAGATGAGAAAGGGAAGGCACAAGCCGGGCTAGGTGGGCAATGCTGCTGGAGTCGCCGGCTGGCGATAGTATCGAACTATAGTTGTAGACTCGTCTGCGTCTCCAAGCATAATCCAAGAACCCAATCTCCTTTCGTAACGCCAACGCCTTAGACTTTGTCTCCCGTGATCGAAGAAACAAGTCTCGCGGTCGGTGTTTTTCCATGATAGCATTCTTGACGATGAACTTCTTTAAGTCACAACAATCCCGCTTACCAAGACCAGATTCGTCAATTTCGCGGCACACTACGCGGAGACCGCGGTTGTCGTACTTGTATGACAGCAAGTTTTCAACTACCGAGTCTAGACTAGCTTCGGGGTCTGCAAGAATGGACCGTGCTTCTTCGCGTGTAACGCTAGGGAGATCATCAGCCTCATCGATATCGTCTTCTGAATCTGGCCAGTCGCTGACAAACTTGCTTTGCTCAAACCAAGTCATATCGTCAGCTTTCTTGATATCAGGAACCCATGGCGGTGTTTGTTGGTGAAGGGTTTCCCAATTAGTTGATCTGAACCAGCTATGTTGCTTGATCATATCGGCATCATGTGGGATAAGGAAGTTGCTAATGCTGTTTTCAATATTGCTTGACCGCGATTTAGAGCTAGTCTTGCAATTGTAGAGGCTTGCAGTAATACGTTTTTCGGGATCTTGAAGAAGTGATAGTAGGAAGTCTCGACAACGAGTGCTGATAAAAGGCTGTTCAGGGATTTTCAGTGTTTTCTCGTGGTTCTAAGTAGGTCCATATTGTTAGTTGAAGAAATTATAGCCAAGTATAGCCCATCATAGGTAGACTCACTAGTATCTTTTCTCGGGTCTTGTCTCTACCCTCTTCAGATAGGAAAGGCGCAAATCCATACAAGCATTCAAAGAGAATGACTCCTAAACTCCACCAGTCTGAACGACCGTCATAATGATCACCACGGATCAATTCTGGCGCCATGTATTGACTCGTGCCAACAATAGAATGGGCTGAAAGCCGCCTTCCAAACTTGTCACGCCAGCTAAGCAATGGCTCGCCATCATTGAGGGCGCGTGAATGCCGCTTGAGTCCAGTCTCTACAGATCGAATCCATCTTCGATTGCGACTTTGGCTATCCTGGCTAGGAACAGATAAATCATCTCGAGGCAAGTCCATTCGCATTTGGTGCAGAATCCAGTACCTTTGTGCGCTGTAATATGAAGCATCGTGAGCCCAATGTCCATCAAACGAAAGACCAAAGTCGGAGATCTTGAGGTGGCCAGATGCCGAAACAAGGAAGTTGTCAGGCTTGATATCGCGGTGAATGCAGTTGAGCTTGTGGGCTTCTTCAATGCAGAGGACTATCTCGGCAATATAGAAACGAGCGACAGGCTCAGTCAACCGACAGACACGCTCTAATAGCGAGATGAAGTCACCACTAGGCATAAACTCCATCACCAGATAGAGCCTAGAGGCATCCTGAAAACTGGCTACCAGCGGCACAATCCTAGATAATGATAAATAATAAAAAAAGACGAGTCAGCCTGGAATTCGTTACTAGACAACAGCAGATATGACTAACCAGTTTGAGTTTTGAGCAGCAATTAACAGGTCCCTCTCGGCGCGTAGGTTGCCTTCTTGATCATAGCGGAGCATGTTGGCTTTCCGAATAATCTTCATGGCATATACTTGATTGCTACTATTGAAACCTTTCTCGCGGACTAGCTTCACGACACCAAATGTGCCTTTACCTAGGATACGAAGCTGGTCATAGTCATCAATGAAAGGAGATCGACACAATTGACGCGTAGCTTTTGAACTCCGTGCAACGAGGTGTCGGGTCTCCCGCAAATGCCACGCCCACTCCTGGTTGAAAAGCATGCGCATCAGAACCTTTTGCTCTGGGGTGAGATGATCAGTCGCCTGCAATTCATTTTCCATGTATAGTCTGAACCTTTCGCGCATCTCAAGCCGATTTTGTATGTTGTAAAAGTAAGATTCTAAGTAGACTTTGGCAGCGGTGGCACGTTCTACCGTCTCAATCGTAAAGTTAGATGAAGACAAAAGGCTCCACGGCCTCAACGTTCGATGATGCAATGATGACTTGATGCCGCGAGTTGAAAATTCATCTGGGGAGCGCTTTTGTTGGCGAACAGATATCGTCCGCTTCTGAGGAAGATTGTTGCGACTGACGGTCCCGCCATCGGATGCTTTGATAATAACGCTCCGATCTCCACCCTTTAGAGCCCTTGTCGTATTCTTCTGCTCTCTTTTTGTAAGACTATTCTTGCTAGCTACATGTACCAACTCTGGAACACCAGTGGCATTAGCACGAGCTTGCTGCATCTCTTGCAAATGGCGTCTTGTGATAGCAGGGGGATCTGGGCTTGCTGCTGCGGTGCTGTGCTTGGTGTTACGGGTTTCTACCAACATGTATAACACGGCGTTAACAGATGCTACCTTAAAACATACATTTATAAAAGGGCCTACCTACCATGTGTACGGCCTAGAGACTTCATAGCAGTAACAAAGTCATTCTAGGGCTTGTTTCCTCGCAGATTTGACTGGGTGGAGGGGGAAGAACGAGGGTTGGCATAGCTGACTCCGATATTGACAGTGACGGGTGTTTTGCACTTTAGGTCAACCGAGGATATAGGCGGAGGAGGAGGAGGGGGTCGCGTAGGACGAGATGAGCTCTGTGGGTGAGCCATAATGTTTCTTGTAGGATAACGTTGACGGTTGATAGGTCAGCAGCTGAAAGGAGTTGAGCAACTATTATCAACATAGAGTTACGAGAAAACAGCGAGGCTCGTGTTGGTATGTTTCCAATACACGGCACTGCAATAGTGTGTAAATATATCAAAGCCACCTTCGTATCAAATGGTTAAAGGTTGGAGATAATGAGCGTACGATCTTTACGCGCTTCCAAAAGGGTCATAGAATTTCAAAGTCTGAAATTTGCTATTGCGACTGTAGATATATCAAGGCGGTGATGATTAAAGTAAACAATAAAAAGAGAGTTATCGAATGTTGTTTTTGATGGTTGGTGGATAATGTGTATACTGACGGGGAAGGAAGCAATGTTATAATAAAAGTATGAAAAGAAATAGCGTTTCGGCTTTGAGAAAAATGATGGCTCCAAAAAGAAGATATGAAGATTTAGAAGATAGCAATGTGGTCGAAGAGTTTTATGATAGTTTGTACAGAGTTGGAAGAGAAATGGAGGATAATCAGGATGACATCAGTGGAAACAATGCCGTAACGCTGATCACATGATGAGTTAGAGATATGGATGAGATATGAAGCATTGAAAGTAGTTTCCCTCAGCAATGCTGATGCTTCTGTACCTTCCATAGCTAGAATCAACCAATATGCGTAAGTTGAGGGATAGTCCACGCCTAATTTAGTGACATGACATGTCAAATGTCATCGAATCGTAGTGTTATATCCTGTCCTCCCTGGCAAATATAAGGCTTATGGGTAGACAAATCTATCATATTAATTGATACGTCTAAGATATAAATTTGGCAAATTTACCGTCGTGTCTGTAATATCATGTAGATTGCCCTCACGTTTAGGTAGTTAACCCTATATTGTAGTGTAATGTTTAACCCTAGGACTTCAAGCATATCTTACAAATTCTGTGGTGGCTTAGGTTCTGAAAACATAACAAAAAATGAAGAACAGCAAAGACAAGATGAGAAGATCGCAATAAAACATAAATGAAACACTTCGGTTTTAAACATTCTTAATGGTAAACAAAATCATATATTAAGATATCAAAAGAGTATAACAACGCTTAACAAGCTAAATAAAGATAAGATGTGTATGATGAGGTTCGAGAGCCACCCAAAGACAAAAAACAACGCTTCGAAAAAAACACATGATGAAGAAAAAGATATGATGAAAGGGGAAAAACAACAACAATTAAATGGAGGTCCTGTCCGGCGCCTGACCGGAGAAACAAAAAATGTAGATAAAAAGATAGCCAACAACTTCAACAGTTATGAGAACGAAAAAAGCACATGATATAAGTAAACAAGTCAAGACACTAAGAAGGAAGAAAAACGACCAAACAGAACAAAAAAAAACAAGAAGAATAATATAGGCCCAATAAAAACAGAAAACAATAGACTAGAAAAAGGAGATTGAAAAGAAGGAGAAAGAAGACATGGCCTCAAATCGACTAAGGAGGAGAGGAGGAGAAATGGAAGACCAGACAAGAAGCGTAATTATAACCAAGATGGACAGACAGGATAGCTGAGGGCAGATATAGATGCCGTTTGATAACACGACATGAAGAAGTTCCTTGACTACAACCAAGAATGTCAGGAGGAAACTGAAGAAGAGGTGATAGATACGACACAAGATACAGCCAACAGGCTGCTACCACTTCAACCTCTATCCATCAGAAAAAAGAGGGGAAGGGAGATAGAAGTCAGAGACTTAGAGGGCAGTGAAAACAACTCTCCTTCATAAGCGGCGTAAAGAAGATCGGATACATCTTAGTTATCTCCGCGGCCACCCTTGCGCCGCAGGAAACCACGGCTACTTCCTCCTTCACTTTTCTTCATCTGCGGTGGCAGTCAACTAGTGCTGACCTTAAACTTGCGCCACCAGCTGCCTCGCGGGCCACTGCCGCCATCACCAAATGCCGAGCTCTTGCGCGAATGATGCTTGGATGATCGGACTAGCTCGTCACTTCCATCAGCAGAAGTACCGCCGACGGGGGGTGCCGGGACTGAAGGCGGCACATGCTTGCCGTGTCTCGCATCGCGGTGGTCTCGGTGTTCACGTCCGTCGCGGCGGACACGGCGCTTGCGCTGTTCTTCGGCTTCCTCGAGAGGATCGACAGCCCGCATCCGGCGTTTGCGCCGCCGCTCTTCGGCTTCGTCTAGCTCGGCAGCAGCGTCTGACGGCGGCACGCCCCACGATGAGTCAATCTTAAGCTTGCGTGGCTTTTCGCGACGGTGGCTACCGCCCAAGTAGTTTTCATCGTCCACAGCCGCTGCAGTACCGGTGGGGACATCATTGCTGCGAGCACGCATGTTACGTATGTCGCGGCGGTGCCGACGGCGTTCTTCCTCTTCTTCTAACGCTGGATCCAATGGTGGCGCGGCTGCTTGGCTGTGGTGGCGGCTGTGATGGCGACTGTGACCTGACCTGCGTGTATCTTCCTCATCTTGTTCGCGTTCTCGTTCACGTTCGCGCTCCTTGCGAATTCGGTGACGTTCAGCACGGTCGGCGGCTTCTTTCACCAGGCGACGCTCTTCTTCCTCGCGTTCTTTGCGAATGCGACGTTCGGAGCGGTGGGGTTCATGACGACGGCGAGCTTCAAAATCGTCCTCTTCTGGGTCGTCATCAGTAGGTTGGCGACGGTGTCTACGTCGTTCATGATCTTCCACGGTAAGAGGCTCCTTGGCGCCACGCGTGGCTTCCTCTGCAATCTCCGCAGCCTCACGCTCTAGGCGACGGGCACGACGCGCGGCACGACGCGCCTCACGGTCAGCTTCGTCTGAGTCGACACCAATTTCGCCACCAGGCTTAGCACGGCGGTCAGGGCGGCCGGAGCGTTGTTCACGATCACTCTTCTCACGGTCTGACCGCTCAGTGGCAGCACGTTCGCGTTCACGACGACGGTCACGGCGTTCCTTTTCCTTTTCGTAGTCCTCATGACGATCGCGCTCACGTTCCCGCTCTTCGCTAGTTCGACGACGGCGCATTTTAGGACGAGAGGTAGGTAACTCAGTAGGCTCAGCATAGGCCTCATCCTTGGACGCAGAACCACGGAAGCTACTTAGCAGACCGGCAATAGCGCCCCGCTTCGAAGCCGCGCGGATTGGGTGGTTAGTGGTCTCCATGGGCTCGGTGTGATCGGCTATAGCGAATCCTTCATCGCCAGCAATTTCATGGTCGCGGCGGCTGCGAGTGCGGCGTGTAGGGGACTCGAGAGGTCCATCAGTTTCGTCTTCAGTGGCGCCAGCAGCGCGGCGCTCACGCTCGCGTTGGTGGCGGCGGCTCGAAGAAGCCTTGATTCCCATGATTCTGGCGGCTTTGGAGTTAAGGTCGAGATCCTCTAGCGGCGAGTCATTCATGGTTGGTAGAGCGCCCACATCGACAGATTGGCGGTGTGTCCGCGAAACAGATCCATGCCGACGTTCGCGAGCAGATGACGAACGAGAAAGACCACCATTATCGCCAGCACCGAAAGGTGTGACCGGCGGCGGCCGAGGTACATCACGGTCCCGTTCACGATCCTTGGATGAACCAGAGCCGCGGGATGAGAGTTCCTTGCGTTCACGTTCTTCCTTCTCGGCTAAACGCAACGCACGTTGACGCTCTTTTTCTTCTTGGCGTGCAGCCAAAGCAGCCTTAGCACGATGACGTTCCTCGCGTTCTTCTTGCTTGCGAAGTTCACGTTCTTCCTGTTCGCGCTGTTCACGTGCCTTCTCCTCACGCTGACGGGCCTTGCGTTCTTTACGCATACGAATTTTCTCGTTCTCACGCTCTTCGCGTTCCTTTTCCTCGCGCTCCTCTTCAGCCTGTCGTTCAAGCTCAGCCTGGTCTTCACGCTCTTGTTCCTTGGTACGACCACCACCACCTAGTGGGTTGACCCACGAAACCCAGCCACTAACGCCTCCGCCAGCACCGGCAGAGGTGGCGGGAGCTCCTGTGCTTCCGCCGCTGCCATTAGCAGACGAGTCACGGATGCGCACGCGGTCCTTTTTAGATTTGCGCTCAGGTGGCGGTGTCACAGCTTCGTCATCGGTGGGGGTTGTAGCGTTGTTATCGTCGTCAGCATCATCATCGGACGGCGGCGATGGAATGGATGATGAGTCACGACGGCTGCCCTTTTTGTGCTTGCGGGAGGCAGTAGCAGCGGCCTTGGCGGTGGTCGTAGGCGCGGTGATCCCGAACATGGCGGAGTTACTGTGTCGGATCTTATCAACGGGCAGTGATGGAAGAATTCCGGCGAGGTCATCGTCTCCAGGGAAACCTCCGGGCAGAATAGCGTCAGACTCGGCTAGAGGGGGCAGCGGCGGCGGAGGTGGGACCGGGGCAGCTGAAGATTCTGGTTCGCGGCGGGATGATTTGCGCGCTTTGCGGCGTTCCTCACGATTGCGACCTTCGTCTTCTTCTTGCTGTAGCTGCTGCTGTTCGAGCTCTTTGCGTTCTTTGCGGGAACGGCGCCGCTCTTCACGGGCAAGTTCCTCTGGGGACAGGCCGTAGGGGCTGTGATCGACGACAGGATCAGCGTCAGCAGGCGGAGAGGGGTCGACGGGCGATGAGTCAAAGTCGCCGAGGAGGTTAGTGGACGGATCTTCCTTGGCAGCTTCAAAGGCACGGAGACGGTCGGCAATCTTTTTGCTAACTTGGCGGGCAGGCGAGGCAGGTACAAGTACAGTCGAAACTGATTTGTGCTCGGTATCGTCGTCTGCAGGGTAAGAAAATAAAACGTTAGTTGCGAAGGTAGGAAAAAAGGAAAGTGACGAAAACGTTGTCTGGAAAGAAGCTAACTAGCCAGTCATTTCTTTTTTATGCTTATTATGAAGGAACGAAGAAGCACCAGGAAAAAACGCCTCAAATGTGCTGTTTTCTATGCCTAGCAGCTTTATGTCTAGTCCTGCTTCTTGCTTGCTGCCGGCTTTATCCCTGCTGCAGGCGAGTCTGACTTCCACTTAGAAGTTGCATCGTCGATTGGTCGTCTGCTGCTAGGCTTTAGCAGGGCTTGCAGCCAACTCAGCAGCAACCACTCTTGACAGCGGCAATATACACTAATACCACTGATACATGGCCATGTCATATGCACGAACTGCAGATATAGCTGATAATGTATGCATGCTAAGCATGCCATAGGCTGGCCAGATGCACACCGACAAGCCCGGCTACCCATTAAGCTCTGCGTACAGATCGGTGCAAGGCCAGCGCATTATTGGGTTCTAGGCCCTTGGGGCTTTGTGGGGGAGGGGGAGGGGGCAACCCCTGGAAAGGTGCTAATACGACCACCCTAGCCTTTTTTCAAAACCCGCAACTAGTGTTGTATAACAACAGACGAGACGATCGCAAGAACCACCACCGCGACCCGTTAGAAGGCGTTTCGATGCCGCTGCACCTACTGCTGGCCTGCATATTATGTGTACATATATATATATATATATATATATATATATATATATATATGTGTATCCGTACATACATCGTAATGCATTATCTGTATGCAGCTATGCATATGCAGTCGCCTCGATTCGGCAAGGCCTGATATGCCAGGGCTTTGTTTGTAGGATGAGTTCTGACGAGTTCTAGCAAGGTCTAGCCTGCGCACCTCTGTTCTGTTTGCCGTATTGGGCCGCTGCCGGAACGAGATGCAGGTGCAGAAACAAATATAAACGCAAATGTGTCTATCGTGATATCGTGGGGGTGGGCATACCGACAAGAAAACGCACGGAGAATATATCTTAGTGCTGGAACCAGCGGAGAACTACTCCGTGCGCTCCCCCAGATGCCACAGCCTGACAGCTGTATGTATGTGGAGAAAAACAAAACTTTAGTAGAAAGAGACCACATACCTTTTTTTAGTGATGGAGATGCTGATTTCTTTGTGGCCCAGAAGCCAAAGATGCCGCCGCCACCAGAATCTTCTGCGGCAGTTACGGCAGCCGGCTTGTCGCCATTCAACAACTCTTCGACCTGCTCAGGCGTCAGATCGGCAAGATCATCGGCAAGATCATCGTCGAGAGAACTATTGTCCTTGCCTTTGCCCTTCTTGGACTTCTTAGGCTTTTCCTTTTTCGTCTCGTCCTCGACCGCAGCAACTACTGCTGCTTCTTCAACTGTTGTCGTACGGTCCTTCTCGCGTTGAGCTCGGCGTTTGGCTTTGCGAGCCGCTGATTCTTCTTCTTCCTTCTCCTTGCGACGCTTCTCACGGCGCGCAATAGCCTCCTCTTCAGCCTTATTATCCCTCTCTCGCTCCTTGTCTTTAGGGGACTTCTTCTTCTTCTCTTTGACTTCTTCCACGACTTCCTCTTCCTGCTTTTCCTTGTCCCCCTCTTCGTCAGACTCTTCGTCATCGTAGTTGCCGCGGATTGTCGCCCAGAGACCGCCGCCACCGTTATTCTTCTCCTTCTTCTGCCTCTTCTTCTCAGCCTCCCGCTTGCGCTTTTCCTCTTTGGCTTCGAGACTTGCCGCCTCTTCCGCCTCAAGTCGCAAACGTTCTTTTTCAACAGCAGCAGCAGTTTCCTCCTCCTTCTGCAAACGCTCTCTTTCCGCCTCTTCCTCAGCCTCACGCACAATACGGCGCGCTTCCTCAGCAGCAGCCTCAGCCTTGAGCTTCATAGCTTCGCGCTCGCGGATTTCGCTCTTCTTGACTTTGCGCGTCGTTGTGCCCCAGAAGGTAGAAACAGTCTCTTCGACTTCAGATTCAGAGTGTTCTTCTTCTTTAGCAGACTCAGGCACAGCTTCATTAGCTATGAAGCCATCGAGTTCAAGCAGATCCTTGGCGCCGCTACCACTAAGCTTCTTTTTATCGCCAGCCTTTTTAGTGCTCATCTTATCAGTGGTGCCTGGTGTCGAATGGCTGTTTCGAGGGTTGTCCAAGTCCGAGTTCTTCCGCGTCTTCGTTTTAGCCTTAGTAGTTGTTGTCATAGTTTCAGGACCGGAAGCATCGCCGTCGAGAAGATTGCCAATGGGTGGCTTCTTTTCAGCTCCTGTGCCTGACTTACTACCAAGAGACCTTTTGCCGTCCAAAAGATCGCCTGGAGATGAACCTTTCTTCTTACCAGACCTATAATCGATTCCCCAAGAATCGCCAAAGGAGGCTACGGCATCAGCCGCCGGACCGGAATTAAATGCATTAATTTCAAAGGCCGACGCATCATCATCCCCATAAATGTTTAGGATGCCTTTTGACATAGCCGGAAGGTCTGGCACTATAGCTTCAGCGTTCTTCTTCTTTGAATCGCTGCCTCCACCAAAGCCCCAGAACAAGCCACTAGATTGGGTAGCTTCTGCCTCCTCCACAGCTTCCTTCTGAGCAGCTTCGGCAGCTTTGGCAGCTTCGGCAGCTTTCTGCTCATCGGCACGGCGAGTCAGCACATTGAAGCGCATTATCTCTTCCGGTTTCAACTTCTTATGGCGTTTGGTCAAAGCGGCAAGCTCAACTTTCTCTTGAGCAATCTCTGCCAGCTTCTTGGCTTCGGCTTCGGTAACTTCCGCCTTCAAGCGCTCAAGCTCTGCCTGCTTTTCGGCTTCATGGGCAGTTTGCTCTTCAGCCTCCTTGGCCGCCTGTGCCTCGGCACGCGCCTTGGAGAGCGCTAGCAGTTTGTTGATACGCACTGGGTCAGCAGACTTAATCTTACGCTTAGCCTGCAGAGTCGCTAACTCGGCTTCTTCCGCTTTGATAGTGGCAGCCAAGGCGGCAGCCTCAGCAGCGGCGGCCTTAGTCTGAGCCTGAACTTCGGCTTCGAGGCGCTCTGCTTCGGCTACCTCTTCAGCCTCACGAATTGCGGCCTCCTCAGCTTCCCGTGCAGCGGCTTCCTTAGCGGCTTTATCAGTAGCAACACGATTACGCTCATCATGGCGGCCTTTGACGTAGTTGTAACGCGCAAGATCTTCGCCACATAACACGCGCTTCATCTTAGACTTCTCGTAGCCTTTAAGCTCTTTCTCCTCTTTGGCGATGAGAAGTTCCTCCTCCTTGGCAAGCTGGGCAGCTTCTTCCTCCTCGAGGCGAATACGCTCTGCTTCGGCTGCTTCAGCTGCTTCATAGGCAGCCTGTTCTTCAGCCTCGCGGGCTTCAGCTTCTTCGACTTCCTTAGCAGCCTTAGCAGCAGCCCACGTGTGGGCGCGAGCTTTGAGATCATCAAGTCGTTTCAGCTCATTGGCTTTCAGTTTGCTCTTGGACAGCAATATTGCCATCTCAGCCTGCTCAGCCTCGACTTTGTGTTGTCGGCGCGCTTCTTCGGCCTGGTGAGCGGCTTCTTCAGCGGAAATTCGAGCAGTTTCTTCGGCAGCGTCTTTGATGGCTTGAGCTTCAGCACGGAGCTGTGAACGTTCAACAAGCTCTTTGTAACGTACCAGCTGATTTTTGCGCAGCTGGTTTTTATGAGCACTGAGATCGGCAAGTTCGGCTTCCTCAGCTGCCACAACAGCAGATTCCTCATCCTCAGCATCGACACAGTCATTCTCTTCATCGTCGTTCTCAGTTTCGTTATATGTGGTGGGCGGAGGAGCCTCTGGAGAAGCAGCAGTAGAAGCAGCCTTCTTAGCGGCTCTACGAGCGGCAGCAAGTTCTGCACGTTCCTCGGCCCGAGCTGAGAGTTCCTTGTAACGCGCCATTCTTTTGGTATTGAGGCTGCCAGAAGAAGTGAGTTTCTCTTGGAGGCGTTTCAACGCCACCTTCTCAGCTCGAATCTTGGTTACTGTAGCATCATCAAGACCCTCGAGCTCAGCTTTAGAATCATACTCTTCGTCCTCGCCATCTTGGAGGACTTCGGCAACCTCAACATCGCCATTAGCTTCCTCATCCGGGGGTGGAAGGTTCTCAGCTTTTGCAGAAGCTGTGGCGGAGCGTTCTTCGGCATTAGCTTTGAGCGTGATGTAACGTTCCAGATCAACACCTTTAAGTCGATGCTTTTCTCCGAGCTTGCGCTCAAACGATGCAAGCTCACTCTCCTCTTTGACAATCTTCTTCGCAAGTGCTTGGGCTTCTTCAGCCTCAGCCGCAGCAGCCGTAGCCGCTTCCTTCTCTACAATACGAGCACGTTCAGCTTCAGCAGCTGCTTCTTCGGCCTCGCGAGCTGCCTTCTCCTCAGTTTCCCTGGCAGCAATAGCATCAGCTCGGCGCTTGTCGGCCCGCGCCTTGAGTACTTCGTACCGATGCTTGTCGTCAGCTGACATATTGCGGCGCATTTTAATTTGATCATGCAGAGTGAGGAACTCTTTTTTCTCAGCAGCTAGAGCTACTTTTGCTACTGCTGCTTCTTCGGCTTCCAAGCGTGCCTTTTCAGCGGCCGCGGCTTCAGCTTCGACTGCAACTGCAGCTTCTAGTGCTTCTTGCCTGAAACGCTCTTCCTCGGCAATTTTGGCTTCAGCCTCAACACGACGCTTATCTATCTGTGCTCTGAGCTCCCGGTATCGAATCTGCTCATTAGTGCTAAGATTTATGTGCCGATCAACGTGACTTTGTAAAACTTGCAACTCATCTTCGTCAGCGGCGATCTGAGCAGCCTGCATACGAGCTGTGGCTTCAGCCAACAAGGCATCTTCCTCTACTTGTTTACGCGTAGCCTCTGCTTCTCGGTGTGCTAGGGTTTGAACACGGAGTTTATTCAAGCGATCCAACTCGGGGCCGCGGAGTTTGTGGCCAGCATGTTTGGCCTCCAAAGCCATAAGTTCCGCCTCTTCCACGGCGAAGGGGTTCTCTGACTCTAGAGGGGCAGCAGCAGCTTTGGCAGCCTCAACTTCACGTGCTGCCTGATCAGCGGCCTCTTTGCGCTTTGTAATTCGTGCAGAAAGTACGTTGAAGCGTGCCAGCTTAGTTCCCTTGAGTTTTTTGCCACATCCTTGGGATATCAGCGTGGCTAGTTCAGTCTCTTCGTCCGCAGCAACTTTTGCTTTAGCTGCTGCTGCAATAGCCTCAGCCTTGACCTTTACCTTAGCCTCAGCTTCAGCGACGGCTCGAGCTTCAGCAGCTACCTTTTTCGCAGCAAGGCGCTTTGCACGCTGGGCAGCTTTGTCTTTCAGGAAATTATAACGCTCATTGGTAGCGGCGTTTAGCGGCAGGCGCCAGCGGACACTGCGCTCCTTCTCCAGTTTCTCCAGTTCCTTTTTCTCATTGGCAACAATTTGGGGGTCTTCTTCTAGATCATCGAAGGTTTCGGCAGAATGGCCAGTAGTATTGACTGAGGCATCAGGTTCGTCGTTGGCCATAACGACGGTGTCATTATCACCTTCGTTAGGGTCAATTTCAGATTCAACATCAGCATCGATAGAGCTCGCGTTGACAGAACTTGCCGGTTTTGATGTTGCAGAAGATTCTTCACGTGCCTGGCGTTCCTTTTCACGTCGCTCAGCATTGCGCTTCAGAACGTCGTAACGGACTTGATCCGCTGCTGAAAACCCCCTCCTGTGCTGATTTTTGCGCGCCTCAAGAGCTGCAAGCTCAGAAATTTCCTTTTGCTCTTCTTCGGCCTCAAGTCGCAGACGCTCCTCCTCGTTGGCTTTCTTTTGCGCTTCTTCGGCCTTTGTAGTACGATTGGCAACGCGCATTTGTAGGGCGTTGAAGCGCAAGCGATCTGTAGGTAACAGCTGGTTGCGCGCCATGCGTGTCTTGAGGTTCGCAAGCTCACGCTCTTCGGCAACAGCGACGTCTTCTTCATCCTCAGTTGGTGCATCGGGAGCCGACGATTCAATTTCAGAAGGCGGTTCGGTATCGGTGACGGGATCAGGCTCAGACTCTGTGATGGGTTCAGATTCAGGTTCTGTAACTGGATCAGGTTCTAGTGACTCATTTACGAGGTTTTCGGTTTCTATTCGTTTCCGTTCGCGCTCAGCTTCCTTCTCTTGCTTCATCCGACGCTCCATCTCGAAGGCTTCTATGGTTACCAGTCGCTGCTGTATCCTCTTACGCAGTTCTTCATACTCTTTTTGCTCGGCAGCTCTGAGGCGACCGGTACGCATGATTTTGCGGCGTTCAAAAGAAGCGAGGTCCTCTTCATCCTTGCGGAGGGCTTTCTGTTCGGCGATTTCGATCTGCCGACGCTCTTCCTCCTCTTCGAGACGATCTTCCTCTTCTTGGGCTATTCGGCGTGCCTCTGCCTGGTCTTTCAAAAGCTTTTCAGCCTCACGTTGAGAAGACCGTGCGGAAAGTTCGTTGTAGCGGGTGAGCTCCAAGCCTTTCAGCATTTTTTTCCTTGCGCTTTGCTTCTTGGCCTCAAGCTGAGCAAGTTCGCTTTCCTCCCTGGCAATTTCAAGTTCCTCTGAACTCAGTTGGTTTTTGGCGGCGTCAGCAGCAGCAATTTGAGCTTCCAGATTTTTGATTTCCTGCTCCTCTTCTTGCTTCCTCTGCTTTTCTTCAACGATTTTGTCCGCTTCGGCGGCAATAGCGGCTTCTTGTTTTGCCTTCTCTTTAGCTCGCCTTGATGCTTTTTTGCTGAGAAAATCGAAGCGTTCCTGGTCTTTTTGACGAAGGGGCTTTTTTTGGGAGGCTTTAATGGTCAAGGCAGAAAGTTCGGCCTCCTCATTGGCGATGTCCATCATGATTTGTTGTTGCTCTTCTTCGGGGTTCCAAGCTGGCGGCTCGGCTGCTGGTGGCTGTGGTGGAGGTGGAGGTGGCTGTTGTACTGGAATCAAGTTCTCGGTAGGTTCAGGGTCTATAACAGGCCACCCAGCAATGGCTGGTAGTTAGTACATTGTTGAACCGTAATCGAGAGAAATATTGCTCGTAGTTGACCAGCTTTGTCTGGTGATGAGGATAGGCTTGGATTCGCTTACCTTTCTTCTTCTTCTTTCCAACAAGACCCCATGAAAAGAAACCACCAGAGCTCTCTTCTTCCTTTGCTTCTTCTTTAGAACCCCAGCCCCATGAGGCATCATCCTTCTTTTTCTTATTACCATAGGCATCGTATTGGTCTTGTTTATTCGCCATCGCGTCAGTCAGTGCAGTTGTGTTGCAGGCTTCGTCAATGGATGCTTTGGTGTTATAAGAAGATGATAGGTCAAGCTCCTGCCTAGAAGTTTCGGAAGGCGAAGAAGTAGCTCCGTGTTGATCTTCAGAAATGGAGGTATTCTTGGATTTAGGCTTGAGCTTAGAGAAAAAGCCCCAAGACGTAGATCCCTCTTCGTGCGCTGCGGTTATAGGTGATGGCGCAGGCGCAGGTTTTGGTACAAGACTAGAGAGCTGCTCAAAGTCTGTTGCGCATGTCTTGAAGTCCTTGGAGGCCGATCTGGCCCGAGAGTCGTGATTGGAGGCAGCAGTAGAAGTCGTGTCGACATTCAAGGGCCAAATCTCTTGCGATGCGGAGGCGGGGAGAGTCGGGGGAACTGCAGGTTTAGAAGTGTCGGCCCAGATGTTCTGTTCGTTGATAGAGTTGACACCCCAGGTTTTGGCGGCAGTGTTGTCGTCTTTAACAAGATTATTGCCGGTAAGGCCAGTAGTAGTTTTGTGTTGGTTGGATAATGGTGCTAGAAAACGCCGAGCAGTACGTGTTAGTTGATGAGTAGCTTTTCTGTATAGTTTCTGCTGAGGAGGGGGGGGGGGGGGGGTGGAACAAAATAAATATAAATAGATAAATAGATGAAAAAAAAAAAAGACAAGAAAAAAACAAGAAAAAAGTAGACGAGCACGAGTAGTAATAACAATAGCAACAGTAAGTAGCAATTATAATAGTTAAACAGCGTGGTAGCGGTGTTTCTTGTAGGATTGGGATGGTTTCAAGGTTAGTTCAGGCGCAAGAGTAAGTACAAGCAACCTGCAAACAGCCTACAAGGTTTTTTAGAAAAGCAGGAATTGGTGGTTGGTAGCATAATATAGTGGGGTCGTGAACATATAGAACATCCATACATTCAAACATGCATCGAGATCCCATGTATGTGCCAACTCAGATTACTGTTATAGGATGTGAATGAGTGGGTTGAAGTAAGGTTAGATTGTAGATTCATACCTTTTGATTTAGTATTGTTGCTTGAAGAATTCCAGAAATCGTCGCTCATATTCTTCGGGGGACTAGCAGTTGCTATCGATTCAAAATCTTTATCCTGTAAGTTACTCTTACTGCCTTTCTTCTGCTTTGAAGAGCTGGTACTGGTGGGACCTTTGGAAGAAGGCGTACCAAGGCCGAAGTCAAAACCTGCTGAAGTGGTAGATAGTGTTTTCTTAGATGCGCCAGTGGCTAACGAAACTTTAGAGTCGGGATCGGGCGGCCGGGGTGAAGTCTTTTCAGAGTTCAAGAGACCCCAGTCAGAAGATGAGTTGAGATCGAGGTTCCCAGACTGTGCGTCACTGGTGCGCTGGGAGGCCTGGTCGGCCTTTTCCTTGATCCCGGTAGTGTCGTGTGTAGTGGTGGTATCGTTGTTGGTATTCTTGGAAGGATCGGCGTCACCTTCGTCGTTATTTTTGCTATCGTTATTATCTTTATTTGAAGAGTTCGAGTCTTGCTCAGAGGTGTTGTCGTTATTAGAGTTGTTATCTTCGTTAGATTCCGGCGGTGGAGGCGGCGGCGGTGGAGGCGGCGAAGGAGCTTTTTGCTGCTTCTTCTGTTGTTGCCTCTTTGACTTCTTGTGGTGGCGAATGCCAGCCAGGTGACTCCAGTCGATGATGATGCGGTTCACGTAGGGGTTGTTGAGCGCTGGCGGGTCCTGGTGGTGGTATAGGAAGTAATGCGCCTGTGGTTGCGAGGGTTCTCTTCGCTTCGGCAGCTGTTGGCGAGGCGGTAGAAGAGAAAGCGATTGGGATGCAATAGCACGGTAGCCGCTATATGGACCAACCGGGATCAAGACCTGTTGGACGCGGGTATGAGGATCGGAAGTAGCCGCAACAGCTTGCATATGGAGGGGGGCAACGGCGAAATATGGGCCTAAGCAAGGCGCGGCGCAGATCGGATGTAGATGTTGCGGAGTATACGGCAATATTAATTCAGCAGCTGCGTAAGAGGCGGTGGTCGTAGTCGTAACGGTAGTCGTCGTAATAGCGGCAGTAAGCGTAGTCACATGCAGGCGGCGTGGCGATGAAGACTCCGAAACACAGAGAAAGCGAGCTGCAGCTGTGGAGGATCGCGCGTGCGGCGGATTCTTGTTGTGATGAGCTGTGGTTGCAGCAGAAGAGTTCTGTAGGCGAGCAAACGAGAGAGAAAGCAGAATCAGACAACAGGCCACGACTAATTATGAACAGACAATGCAGGATGATAATACAATGAATGCAATGGGTAGGCAGACTAAGGCGATAATGACAGTTATGCATTGAAAGAATCCGAGGCAGGGCAGGGCAAGCAAAACGCATAATAACAGAATAAGAAGCCAGGTGTAGTGTAGGTTAATCAATGAGTGAATAAGTAAATGAATGACGGCGAATACAGCGCACAAAGAGGTTGCTGCAGGGGTTAATGCAAGAAATAAAATAAAAATAAACAAGAAAAATATGTGCACGAAGCTGATGAGAGATAGGCCAAACAAGGGCTTTAGTGAGCGCGCAAATGTGTAATGCACAATTTAGTAGCAAGAAGTTGTGCCCATCTCTCTTTGCTCGGCCCTTCTATACTCTTCACTTTGGGTTGACTTTGTGTTTGTGCTAGGAAGTTAAGCCAAAGCAACGAACAACTCCAAGTGCTACAACAAGTGACTATCCATAATTGATTGATTTACGATATGCAGGCCACGCTTCAGAGCTCCCAAGAGAGCCTGGGGGGACAAAGGCCGGGAAGGAATGAGAGCCTTTGATTAAGTTAATGAAAGGGGGAGAGGCCCTGGGCCAGTCTACAGCCTACGATTGGCCTAGCCTGAGTTCCTGGGCTTGGGTATCTGGATCTTGAATGGCAGTTGAGGGGAATTGGAGAATTTGGGCGAAAAGAACGCGACAACGGCCGACAAATCAAGCTACAATATGAAGCTCGAAGAATCGGGGGAATTTCAGGCTTTGTTGGGCCATTTGACGATCACTGAACCATCAAACGACGTGCAAGAAAACGAGTACATCAACAGCCGATTTTGTGCAGTCTATCATCATATCAAACGGCCATTTTGTGCTGGTTGCACGTCACCCCAATCAAAATAATAATAATAAATAATAAAAACATACTGCCAAGCGGCAGGAACAGCAATAGCACGCTCTTTGTTCTTTCCGAGTTGGCACTCGTGTGGCGTATCAATTATAGTTTGAGAGATGGTAGCATGGGTGGTAGTCTGGTGATGAGTATCTGCTTTGGGCAGTTGCTACCATGTCCACCGCATCTTCATCTTCCATCCATCGATCCACTCGTCTCGCACAACATCACATTCGCGTCAATTGTTCGCGGGCCCTTTTCTTGTTTTGTTCTACGACTAAACTCCTAACTTCGATGCCGTCAAAGTTAAGCACCGACAAAGAGGAAGTACAACAATAACAAAGGAAAAACCAGAGAACAATGAACGCCATTTAGAGCCCTGTTTTCCTCCACAAAGCAATACAATGGAATCTAGGGCAGCAGGGCGCTATCGAAGGATTTCCAATGCAACGCTCAGGAGGGAAGAACGCACTTACTATCACAGTCTTCTCAACTGGCTTCCTCTCTCTGTATGCGCTATTGAATCGGTCTGTTGTGGGCAAAGAGGAACGAGAGAAGAGTTGCAGCCAGTCATGTAAGCAGACTTCCGCTGGGCCCTATATCAGCAAACACTATAGAAGCTCTCTGTGCTGCTGCAAGACGACAACTGCATATACTTACATGCCAGTGCTACTGCATATATATGATACTATTTACTCGGCCAGAAGTCGGTGAAGCATTGGTCAGGATGGGGGGGGGGGGGCAAGAAATCTACTGTACGCAGCATTTGACCGTAGGTGTATGGGAGCGGCATAAGCCATAAATAAGCCGGGAACCTCCAAAATTAGAGGCAATAGAAAGAATGCGATGAGGGATGCTATAGGGTCACTTGACCACAGCAAACTAAACAAGGGGTTAACAGGACCACAGAAGCACACTGATAGACAGACTAGGGCCAATTATGGTGATCACGTCCAAACTACCTCAAGTTAATGCCGTTGCAGGTCCTGTAGGCATATCACGCACATGGCATACTGCAAATCAGCTAGAGATTGTCTTGTGCAGCAAAGCCAACTCTTCAATCGTCTTAAATCCACGATATAGAGTTTCCAGCTAGCTGCACAGGTCTTGCAGAGGTCCTGCAGACACCAGTAAAGGGCAAGCCATGAAAAGGACGGTGCTGAGATCCGAATTAGGATAGATAGCTTTTATGGGTGCTTTTGCAGCTCTAAATATTGCGACCGTGCCAATGGTACGGTTCGTGTATATATATATATATATATATATATATTTGGGGTGGTTAGGTTTAGACAAAGGGAAGGGGTTGCAAGTTCCTAGGCATGAATTTGAGGGTTCGAGTGAGGGTCTGGGAAGTGCCCTGTATTCCCTACTCACTAACAAATGGTTCCGGCGCTGCGGACATGTACTGCGGAACTGTAAGAAATTGCGATATTTATTGTAAGGCAATTCATAACAAAACAAGCAAGCCTCAGCCGAGCAGTCATCAGTACCAGAACAACGATTGCCTATTACATAAGCACCACTGATAGTGCAGATGCATGCATGTCTAGTACTGCCCAGAACGAATAGAAAGGGAGATCAGGGCAATGAGAGGGAAAGGGAGACAAAGACCGAGGGGAAGGAAATATGATTGAGGTCACTGATGGAGAAGAAGACTTACGCGGAGACGCACCCAAAACAGAGCAATCAGATGCAGACGAGCTTTGAGACAAGTAACATCGTAATTATGGCCGCTGCCTCTATCTGAGGTGCAGTCAGCCCAGCTGCCGGTATTTCGACAGAAGCCTGGAATGCTTGTCGGCCCAGTGTTGGGGAGAAGAACTTCGGTCGTAGCCATTGTGACGGATAAAAGACAGAGATAATATGACTACGTGGCCCAGATGATTAGACGGCAGAATCATGGAGCGGTTGATGAAGCTAAAGCTGAGGTCAGGAGTAAAGATGCAGAGCAAATGCTGATAGCGGGTGGAGCAGCGTCAAGAACGTGTCGTTGGAAGCTCCTAATTGGGAAATCAACATAGATGGAACTAGAAGTGATGAACAATGCTGATGGAAACTCTACTAGCTGGACACTAAGAGCTCTTGGATCGATCAGAGAGATTGTTTGTCGTTAATGGCGATTCGCTGGTATTAATAGTCAGATCAAGGGTTGGTTGGTACCAGATTATCGATAAAGAAAAAAATCGGTACTAAAAAAGAACAAAAACCAAGCTGAGCAAGCAATAGTTTTGACGCAGACTGGCACCAAGCTCTTGTCTCCTGTTATTGAGTGCTTCAACAGAGATAATTGAATAGCAGGAGTGAACTAGCAGAGATATTTGAACTAGAGAAGCCGCGCAAGTCTAGCAGAGGCAATTCCAGGCTTACGCTTAGTTGTATGTTAGTGTGGTCGTCAAGGCTCTGGTTTCGGTCGCGAGTTGTTATCATCGGTTTTGAAATTTGGATGACCGACAGGAAACAACAAAGAGAGTGAAAGCGTGAGTCTGAAATTGATGATAGAGCAGACTTGTTCACAAGCAACAAAAGAAAAAAAAATAGACAACGGCAGATGTACTCTTTGCGCCTGTGACGTGATTATGTCGAGGCGGTGCTTGGCTAGAGAAAAGTATTTGAGCAAACTGGATTTGACAAGAAGATGAAATCCGTGTCAAAGAAAAGCGAAAGAAGAAAAAAAGTTCGAAGTCTTATGGTTGACTTTGGCCTCCAAGCACAAACCCGGCAAACAAGCAGTGCTCTTAGTAAACTGGTAATATGAGCTGAAGATCCCAAGGCTGGCCTGACTAACAGAATCGAAAGCAGGAATAGGGAAAGCAAGGTGCGAAATTAAGCACTTCCAAGAGAAAAAGGAAAAAAAGAAGAAAAAAAAAAAAACCGATGCTCGGTTCTGGCAGCTTTCTGATGGGAGATATATATAGGGACATTACTATAAACAAAGTTCACAGGGAAAGCCGAAGCCAATGTCGTCGGCCGTCGCAAGTAACAAGAGAAGAGAACATGGAAAGCCAGGGAATACTCGCTATACTAGTACTCAAGCTCAAGAAGCTATGGCTGATCCTGTCATCCTCCGCCTCCACCTTCTCTTGTTGTACCTATTGTAGCCATCTTCCAACAACGAGATGCATGATACATTGCTTCCTTGAGCTGCACTGTTATCTTCTGATGGAGGGTGCCGTGTTCTTAGGTTGGATTGTATCATGTATTCCACTCTATATAAAAAACCAAACCACCGGCAACAAGCTATGAAGGGCTTGAACACTGGCTAAGCTTGGAAAATGGAGTTGGGTTGTTGATTCTTAGAGCAACGCAACAAAGTTCCCTTAGCCGCGCCTGGTTGCTACAGTTAAATCTAGATTTCTCTGCCAGAAGCCGTCCGGCCGACTGTTTATGCTTGTCCAGCATTCTAGCTACAAGCTCTTTGTATTGCACTATGCATGATTTTACATGGTACTACTATCTGCTTGCATCATAAGCAAAGCTTGTCTCTATAACAATGAAAGCTGGCCGGCAATCTTGCTAGCGGTACATTTGCTCTGATATGCAAGAATGCGCCTGTTACTCAAGCGCTGGTTGGGCCTGCAACATCTAGAAGGATGGCTGCTTGATCCTTGAGAATCCAATCACGATGCCCTCTTGCGCTCGTGAATTATCTTTCTTTACACAATATGCATACCTTGCTGGTAGTGATACACTATGTAATAGATCTCGCATGCACAATTTTATTATTATACTACTTTGTACATGCACTACAAAGAATACCATTCGAATGGTATAAGTGCTTATACAAACCAGGGCCTGCCGGGAACAAGGATGACACTGGCCTAAATTGTTCCCTCTTCAATGTTCTCTTCTTTTCTTATTTTGCATCGTATGGCTCCTCCAAGCGACTCTTCAGGCTCTACATGGCTAATCTGTTATTATTTACTTTCAGATTCAAGACTTGACTTTTTTGGGAGGGGAGGGGGGCGCTACAGGCACGTCATATCTTACATAGGGCCCGCAGATGTGCTAAGTATCAGTGGTGAACAGTAACTATCCACACAGGAACTTGGCTATAAAGAAATGTTCAAACAGAGTCTAGCTTTGTATATACTAACTAATGCAATAGCTAGTGGCTAATCTGTCTGTTTGGCAGCAGCTCTCAGAACGAAATCACAATGACAAAAAAAGATGTACCGGAACGCGGCCGCAGACTGGGATCACACGGTACTTTGTGACGCCTCCTCCAAAGACGACCCAAGTTTTACGGGTAGGGTCTTTCTTTTCTTTCTTCCCCTCTATCTTTTCCCCCATTCCTCAAACTAGTTGCATCTTCGATGTACATCAAGAATCAAAATATAACACGCGTTGTGCTCTCATAATCCCTCTATGATGGAGGGTCACATCACAGCTTTTTTCTGACCATTTGGCTGTCTAGCCCGCTTCTTTGTTTCTCTCACGCTTTCGCCTCGTCCGGCTGTGGGATCTCAGAAGAAAAAGGGTGGCATTGGCAAAACGACTATCTGCGCCCATGTGCTCGCTTTTTCTTCGTTGTATCACTTTGATGTGCTGATAGGTAGCAAGTTATCAGGATGGAACAGATAAAAAAGAGGCTAGGCGTTCGATTGCTCTAGTTCTCGCTCTAGTTCTCGCTTGTCTGATACGCTTTTCCTCGTTTGGGTGGAACTGGCTTCATATAATCGAACTCGTGATGGGTTTTGCTTTGAGCTCGTTGCTACTGCCAACTATTTTGTCTCTAGTAACTTCTTTTTTTTGCAACCCCTCGTCTTTGACCCCTCACAGATAAAGAATACAAAAGAAAAGAAAAAACAAAGTGTTTGTGTATCGATATCCCTGCCACAAACTCTTATCGCCTGCTCACTAACCTAACCACTCAACCTACCTACACAGGAATGGAGTTTTGTCCTCTGTCGTGGCAGAATTCAAGTCCTCAAGTAGCAAATACCTATTAAGGGCTCTACATATACACACACACACACACACACGGGCTCATAACTCAGACAAATAGTATGTCACAAACAGGATCTAAATCTGCAGCCACGCCGAGAATATATGCATCAAACACATGATGGCGTTCCGTTTCCTGGCCACTCAGTATGGCATCAAGCATTCAGTAGTAAAACATCTGTACAACTGCCAGTAAAGTAGCACAATGCGATCTTAAAAAGAACAAACTGCGATAAACGAAAAAAAAAACAATTGAGCTTTAGGAGAAGTCGGCACTGCAGAATCCCGGCCTGTGCAGATGAGAGACGTAGAGCGTGCACCAATCAACCAAGTCAGCACTACTATTCACAACTAAGACATTGGGATACAAAATACAATGCGCGGAAGCAGAATAAAATTACTATGTGAGAAATAAGAATTGAATGCTTAACTCACCACCTCCAACCTATAAGACGACTATTGACAGATATAGGTCTGTAGAAAAGCGGTGAGCTGCCCCGACGCGAAACAGAATGTATGATGCGGGAATACAGACATGGCTGCCACACACTCAGATCCATCCATCCATCATATCTCACATCAAGTGACAATAGTGCAAAGAAGTCTTCAATGAATGCTACTTACAAGGTACTACGTAGGAGACAAGGGGCTTGGGGTACTCATTCATAGCTCCTTTATAGGTGGGATGCAACTCGTTTTCTACATAGTATTTTAGGATATGATAGGGTATGATAGGGTAATTATGCGATTAATAATCTTGTTATCATCCCTACAGCAATGCACTGCTGAATCACCTTTCCCTATCTTCTATTTTTTCGGCTGTTAAAACTTCCCGGAGGTCGAGATGGAAACTTCTATTTCTCTTGACTTTCGCTATTTTGAGACTATTTTCCCAAAGGCTAAGAAGAAACTCAGGTGTATTAATTAGTTATGCTATAATACCAGTACAATCGCAATGCCTATCTATCACTCACTGCATCTGGTCTTTTCCACAATATTTGTTTGATTCATAAGCTGCTGTGAAACGACCCCGTTTTTCTCTCGCAGACGACATGTCCTGAGATCAATATCACTTATCTATCGCCTTATAACATCTCACATGAGGCCAAATAATCAGGCTTTGTCTAGAACGGAGACGTTGACTACTCGAGATAGGAGTATTTCTTTCCTTTTCTTTGGCATTGCGAGGCGAAATTGGATGGAGGGTGAGTCAAAAATATAGTTAAGAAATCTCTCACAACCGCCACCATAACTCCTTTGTGAAAGCTTAATTATTTCTCACCAACTATTGGTCGCCATAACAGAATTAATAATCGCTGCCATTTCTCTATTTGCTGTCTTGCATAGTACCATTATCAGGCCGCGCTAGTCATTGTTCCAGCTCTCAACCGCCGGTGAGAAACTATGGTAATTAGATTTGTAAATTTTGGTTGCTGCAAGTTAGTAACTCTTTACCTGTAATATAAAGCCGATCACGATTGCTGTAGATCGGTAGAGATCCTTCAAAATCAAGCCACAAGCCTGAATGGGAAACAAAAACAAGTATATACGATCAAGAAAGAAGAACACGGCACGATCCAGAAGCCCCCGCCTTTGTCTTAGCATATATGTAAGATCAAGATATTATAATTTTTTCTATTCTAGCTAATATAACTTCGGTTTGTAAAAGAATGTCTTAGCAGACTGAGCTCTGTCGTGTACTCAAGATTCATTTGTCTTGTTAGGCAATTATATTTAGATGCATATGAGCATCTAGACTCATTCTATAGAAGATTATAACCCCGACAGCAGCATCAAGGGTTATTATGACAGCCTCTACTAACGCCAATTTACTGTAGATATGTATTGTAGCCCTTGGAATATGTCTTTATGCTGCATCCTCGGAATATACAGGTAAGACTTGTGGTGTATTTGTACGCTAAATATATAGCCGATGATACCACAACAGCAACTGAGTAGCAACATTGATCCACTTTCCACACGTGTGTATAAGTCAGGTGTGGCCTTCGTGCATAAATATAGAGATGTAATTAAGGTAAAGGTAAAAAAAAACATTGGACATCTTGCCCGTTCGTATATTCTTCGCTATCACATGCTAACCTTCCAGATACGCCGGCCGTTTCCCCATACTATCTAGAACAACCATATCCCTACTGCCCCCATAAACTTTCAGCTAGAGCTTTCTAGACCAGCCAGCCTGCAAGTGATGAAAAGTAAAACAGCTAAATCTCCTAGGCGATTCATCGAAGTAAGTATATAGAAGGGCAAGGATTTAACTAAACTGTCAGAGTATTGCAGTCGAAATAGTGGTAGGTCGCATTGTGGGATGGACAATGGAGAATTGGTACTGTTTTTGCTTCTGTTATCGTGTGTCCTATCTTCTAATGCTTCATGTGACGTCTTGTTTGGAATGTGTGACTCAAAAGGCTCAATTACTAAAATTGCCAAAATCCTCATTTGCATCATGTGTTATATTAGGGTTATTATCCTCAAAGGGTTGTCTAGAGTGAATGTTATCTCTACATCAATTCTATACTAGTATTGCTATACAGGACGACGAAAGCTTGATCTATAATAGTACAAACATAAGCGAAACGGCGGATTCCATGCACTTCTTGCGTCTGAGCGCATGCTAAGCTAGCTCATCGCTAACCTACCTGAAAACGCCCTTGCCAGCAAAGAACTCCACACAACACCAAGGTTCGAACATGTCGATAGAATCTATTGCTGCAGATGACGTCAGTTGGGGTTCCTGAAGCGAGCCAGAACTGAGATATTAACGAAGGAAATAATAATGTATATTTTAGCCTGGTACTTAGTACTTGCTATCTGAATTCGATGTTTCCTCCGCCGTACTCTGAAAGTTTAACGCAGAGAACGACAAATTCTCAGTCAGTTAGCCGACCCCAGAGGCCGCAATCGAGCTAGAAGCGACCCAAACAAGGAGTTTTTACATTCACATATGTACCTGACTACACATTTTTATCAAAATGTTGCCGTTTTTGTTTCGCAGTCTTCGCCTTGCTTATGAGCGATACGTGGCAGACAAAACTCGGATGGATGCCTTCTGTTTCTCTCCCCTGGACAAATGATAACCGACGTTAGTGGAGAGAGAGATAGGCTCAGCCTGGATCTAAGCTTTGATCACATCCGTTTTCAAGATCCCAGTCTCATTATAATCTGGGTCTCCACTTCCATAATAAGCCTATCTATTGTCCGTAATGTCAACTGGGAAGACACAATAATATAGACAAGAAGACCGAGGAAAGATGGCCGATGATCTGTAATAAGCTTTGTCTATGAACATGCCAAAATTGTCTTTCCAAGGACTTCTTTGAGACCTTCCATGCTGTCTGCTTCTTCCTTTACCGCTTTCTATAGTCTAGCATTGACACTTATGGTCTATGCGGCGCAACCAATTGCATATCGTCCCAGGATAAGGATGGTTACTATGATAGACTCGTCATACATAGTAACACTTTGCGATGCCCCTTTAACATAAGAGATGAAGGGGAGGAAGTCCATAGGTTTTTTGGCTTTTCACTGATCGAAAGACTAGGGGCGAAGAACCTGTCCCTTGAAACCGTCGTAAATAATTATGCCTATAATTATTTTTAATCAATAATCTTATTAAGTTTCTAGAACTATGAAGATACATAGTTATGCCTGTTCTGGGTGCTTTGAGACTGATGGCCGTCAGAAAAAAAAGCAGCAACGGAAGAGAAACAACCAATGTGGTGGCGAAGCCCTTGAAGCCGCCTGTTAACCGCTACTATGCAGGGCGCTGGCTAGGCATATTTAGGACCATGATCAGAGAGTTCAGACGCAAACTTGATGTCCAGGCTTTAGACTGGGGGCTTTGCTTGAAAGACATAGACTATGTTTAGACTGTAGAGTCGTAGCGGGAGCACAAGAAAGTCAGCGCGGCGGCAAAGTTATGGGCGAAACCATCACCACGATCGATTTCTTAGGGAAAGAAAGGTGGAAAAAGGAAAGCCATACTATTAGTCTCCGAGATTCAACCTTGTTCTGAATAAATCGACGTCGGGCTTCAAAAGGTAAAAAACGATAAAGTAACCTCATCGTTCATCTTGGGATAGGGCACTCACTGGCTAACCTTGTTTCGGGATTCCTGCTATTTGGCATATCATTCATTGTCAGTAGCAAATCTAATACCTACTGGGGGTTTGCGAGTCTTTGTGCGATCACAGTTATCTCGTCTTAACAATTTTATACATCTTTGTCTTACTTCGTCCGCCGCCCGTGAAAGAAATCGAGAGCTCACCAGAATGGCATCTACAACGGCTCTTGCAGTGCCCTTCCCCCTTGGATCTCCGACTACGCGCCACCGCTATAAACAGCACCATCTTCGCATTCGCATTCCGATCCCCGCACACATCCACCCGTCCGCAATAACCGCTGCCTTACACTCTCTGGAGCCTGTCATTCGCAGTCAAGCCCTCGTGACGCGCTACGAAATCCTCCCCTCCCTACCGGCCGGCGCAGATACCGATCCATTCTTCGCCTCTGTGCCGGCGCGCTTCCAATCCGGCGGCGCTGCCGACACTTACTGCTCACTGCCACAATCACAGCAGCAGGTACAATCAAAATTACAGGCACACTCGCATGAAGATAGCCAGGACTGGCGCTCGAGGGAACGCACCGAGAGCAGCAGTGGCTCTGGACCTACGACTGAGGGCGTCCCGGTAGCCTTTCAAATCTACGAGCGCGTGAGCATCGTGCCCGGTGTGTATGCACGCACTATCAGCTTCCCGGCTACCTTCCAGATTGTTCCTGATGGCCTGCGCGTACGTGCCGATGCGCCGGCGGGCGTCGTGCTGTGGTCTGAGTATCGCGTGGTTATTGCGACGCAAAGGGATGAACATGGGCGTGTGGTGCCCATCAGAGATCAGGACGGCAGTATGCGCTATGAATTGGTAGAGGTGTTGACAGCAGAGGCAAACAAGTTCATGATGGGCTTTGTAGCGAAGAATATAGAGAAGGCACATCGCCAGCTATGTGACAAGATTATTAACGAGGTTAACGAAAAGATGAGAGTAGGTGCGCCTGAGTACTGATTATAGTATTTGGTTACTGTAAAGATGGTAGTCACTTTTAAATGAAAAGATATCCATTGCTGTATTGTGTCTGTATCCATCCTATGATTCTTTAGATGCTACATCATTTAGGGTAGCTAATACGTTGATTGACTACTCGTGATACAATCACTTGTTCTAGATGGTATAGACTAGCTTCACACCGCTGACTTGTCCCTTGCGCAGCTTGTCCACTCCGGCCAGCACACCCTCCAGGCCCGAGCCACCGCTATTCTTCTCAATAACCGAAGTCTTGATCTTATCCTTGCTGAGTAGCTTGTACGCTAGTTCCCAGAACGTCTTGCCAAATTCATAGTGCTCTGGGTTCGCTGGAATGTCACGAACGAGGCGGACAGGTCCACCAAGCGCGGTGTACGCTAACGTAATACCCGGCTCTACGGCAGGGTTAGCCTCTCTCAGAGCTGCTTCGGAGTCGGGAAGCAGCGCAGCGTACTTGCCGCCAGTAGTAGACAGGGCCTTGCCGCAGAAAGCGCCAGTGGCTGGCTCTGAGATGGTGTCCCAGGCATAGGACAGTTTGTCATTAGTCAGCTTGCGGATGTCGGCAGCAGCCGTCGGGCTGTGGTAGTCAAAGGTGTAGTCAGCACCAAAGGTCTTGCAGAGCTCGAAGTTGCGTGGGCTGCTGGTGGTAATGACGGTAAAGCCGGAGAGCTTCGCATACTGGATACCCAGATTTCCCGTGGCACTGCTGCCACCATAGATCAAGATAGTCTTAGAGGGATCGAGCGAGGTTGAGGGTGATACTACAGCATCAGGGCTGGGTAGAGGGAGTCCCAGCATTTGGTATAGACCTTGGCCCTGTTAAGTTGTTAGTAGGTATGCAGCTCAGTCTATGGACGGTAGAGTGACTTACTACTGTAAGAGTGGCCACACCGAGAGTAGCAGCCTGCTCATCAGACAGGTTGTCGGGAATCTTGATCTGGACATCGCCCTTGACAGTGATGTAGTTGGCGAAAGTGCCATCAGAAAATCGGTGGCCGTTGCTAAGAAGACAGCATCAGTATACAGGAAGCCGGAGGGGACCATATGAGGATAGCTTACGATCCGTTGACCATGCCGGTAATACGGTCACCTTTCTTGAAGGGCTTGGTTACGCCAGAGCCGACCTCCTCAACAATGCCAGCATAGTCGCAGCCAACCTGTGTATTCAGACATCCAATGGACTCCGCGGCGTCAATGTGCTTCCAGTCGGTAGGGTTCACGGCTACGGCCTGTACCTTGACCAAAATATAGGTATCGCCAGCCTCTAGCTTTGGCACGGGTATGGAGGTGATCTCGGCCTTGCCGTTGGCAACTGTGATGATGGCGCGGTTGGATGACATGATAGTAGAAATGGTTATGGAAGTGTTCAGTCTTGATTATAGAAGAATCTTGTTCTCGCGGGCTATCAACTCGACAAAAAGCGGCGGCTGCACAACTATATATAGAAAATGGAAAATGGCAGAAAAGTTTGGCTCCAGCAGTTGTATCGCCTCCTTGAAGCAATTCGAAGGCAACTTCTGGTTTCATTCTTGCGGGTTATAAATCAACAATGCTCAAATATATAGCTCTAAGAGTGTCCAAAAGCAGCAATATTGCCTGACACGGCGGACCGGTGATTTTGGAAAACATTATTGAAGCTTGGAGATCATTAACAAGAGCCCCTCTTTTGTCCTGCAAAGCCTAGGATATTGCCGTTGTCGAACGGATTGCTATGGGTAGCGGAATTGAAGTATTGAGAAGCTTCGATAGCATTCGATGATGGCATCCTTACAAATCATCAGCGTGTTTATGTTATATATAGAGTTTTGAAGCATACCCTTAGTCGCACCATACTATACAGCGAAGCAACGCTTTGGGCGGCACAAATTGCGGACAGGAATTCAATACATCACCTTACAGCATATGTGCTTTTCATTTCTGATAGCTGGAGAAATTTGCGGCCGCCCAACTTTGGCACATTTGTTGGGTATCTGGGACGGCATTGTCAAACAACTTGATAAACATACGCTATGGGTAGACGTTAAGCACATACACACGCTGTAGATATCACATAGATATATCAAGTCTCACAAGAAAACGACCGACCCAAATAACTTCTACTGTCACATTCAGGAACTGTCGCGTGCGCAGAGAGTCAATGAAAACCCTATCCCACTCTGGCTTTGACGAGTCTTACTACGTACGACTCTGTATCAAGACGAATCTGATTTGGTCCAGTGAGCGCCATCGCCTGGCAGACGGGAAGCGGGATTGGTGCTAAGAAATAACCCTAGAGCTGTACTGGCACTGTAAGAGCACTGTAACTATCTATTGATACATACAGTGTGAGCGGAAATGCCAAGATGGTCATGATGCCGAGCGAGGCCTCCCTCCTCTCCGTTGGCGAAGTCACTTTCCGCACCGCCCACAAGGCACACCATGAAAAAGACGAAAAATGTAGCAAGCCCATCAAATGTGGCCGTGCATCATTAGGCATCAGACTAAGCGGCAGAATATTACCTAAACAAGCCAGCCAGCCTAAAGGCCGTGCTACTGATAGCAGCACGCAAAAGATCGCCTCTTGGTTCGCAAAAGACTACTGCTGGCAAAAAGTGTCAATTTAGCAGCTACTAGCATCTTCTGCTAGTGATGGTGGTGCTGGAGCTGCAAAGATACTCCTTTTGTCGCCTACAGAGCCTGTAAGCAAGGTAAGCAAGGTAAGCAAAGTAAGCACGCTTTAACTAATGAACAAAGAAGTAGAACAGCCGCAGCCAAGCTAACCAGATGGACGATCAGAGTCAACACAAGCGGCGCCCCTCTCTTCTCCGACGCCCTTCCACACTTGCCATTTCTTTCCATTTTTACTATTCTTTTATCTTGTATCATCTTGACATTCCGTATTTTTCCATCATACACACTGCACTTACCAACAAAACAATAGCCCGCATTGCCATCCTATTGCTGCCACAATGAGCCTGTCATTGATCCAGCACCACTCGTGGCTGCTGATGTTTGCCATCGCGCTTTTAGTCTTACCGTCTAGAGTTTCTGCCTTTGGCGCCGGCAATATTCCATCTATTTCCCAAGTATGTTTGCTGTCCTTGGCCATACCAATCTTCATTGCTAATATCTCGCGATAGGTTGAAGGCCACAACTGGCGCCATGGAGGTTCGTTTGTTCTTGCCCAGTCTTTTTTCTCTTCGCAATCCTTGTTGACTTTTTATTTATGCCCCTCCTCCCCCGCTGTTAATGCGACTGATACTGTACGCTACGGCACACAATGCTGCTGTGTTGCGCAAACTGCATCACGATACTGACTTACTATGCGCAGACATCGAGGATATGCTGGCGACCATCGCCTTCCTCCACGGAAAGAAATGGAGTACCATGGCTATCAAGCGTGTTTACTTTGGCAACTGGCTGCGTGATTATTCCCAGGCCGTTGATGTAGGCAGTTTGAAGGGCCCAGTTAACGCAGAGACTATCCGCGTACTGGTAAGAGTGCACTAGCTTTTGCAAACTATTGGCAGTTACTAACATATGTATTTAGATTTGGGTTCTGTCGTTCATGTCCTTTGGCTATGCCACCGAAGAATTTGAAGTTACTTCAGAGCGTCTAGGCGTCTATCGCGCCGAGGAACATATCGACAACCCACTAGGCTACGCCGATGGCGAAGACGCCCGTAAATATGACGATCGCCTGCGTGGCCCCGTTCGCCCTATCGAGACCGAAATTGACTTGAACACTGGTATGAAAAACTACATTGCCAATGAGAGCGGTGACTGGTCGACTAGTGCCGGATACTTGCGTTACAGTTTTGCTCGTAGCATTCATTACGGGCGGCTATACACGAATGGATCAAATCGCAAAGGCAAAGAGTCTGATCTTTGCGAGGCGCTTCGATGTCTAGGCCAGGCTCTCCATTGCTTGGAAGACTTCAGCGCACATAGCAACTACTGTGAGTTGGCGCTAATCGAGATGGGACACCATCAAGTCTTTGCTCACTGCGGGGCAAATTCGCGCATCAATATGCATGGCAAGTCCATATTTCCTCTCGTAACTGGCACTTTTGGTGCTGTCGACTTCTTGCACTCCGTTATCGGTGAAGCTACCGATCATTTCACTCAGGCTGAGGTTGATGAAGTTGATGTTGCTCTTCTAGATGCCGAAAAGGTACAGTTCGGAGGCGGTGGCAACAGCCGCGGATTTAGCGATGACTCTAGTGGCTCATCTAACGAGTTTATATCAATGCTGGGACAACTCCCGGGTCTGGGCGTGGCTTTTGCTAATCAGGCCCGCGATCTGCGTGCAACTGCCGAGAAACAAGAAGAGCTCAACGAACAAGAAGAGATCAACGTTCGGGCTACTGGAAACACAAACATTGTTCCTGGTATGAGCGCTGATTTCGATCCTGTTGAAACTGTGAGAAAGATCTACCCTATCTTAGAGTTCCGCGACAAGATTGCACGTGCTATTCACAGCTTTATTACCAAGATTCCTGGTCTTGAGAAGCTCCTCGATACTATTAGTGAGAGATTGACTGCCTTTGTTTTGGGACTCCTCGCCCCATTCATTCGTCCTATCATTAAGGCCGTCTCGGCAACTCTGAAGGATGGCTCCTCTGGTATTATCTCTGCTAGTGAAAACTCGCAGTTGGAGCCATGGAAGAATTTCCACTGTACCGATCCAACGCACTCAATGTTGGCCAAGGATCACTTCACTAACCTGCTCAACTCTTGTGCTGGCCGTGTTGCTGCTACTGTTCTACAATATGCTGTCCCGTAAGTTTACAGATTCTCATAATTAATATAATGCTTTGATATGCTAATATGGACTTTAGGCGCATCCTATACGCCTGGGAAAATAGCGGTGTTCCCGTGGATGAGGTCGTCAACGATATATTGCAAACCTTCCACCATCCTGCCCTTCGTAGTGACGGCATCGAGATTCAACGCAACATGTACAATACTGTGCGCAAGTGGTATGATGAGCACCCAAAGCGCCATGAACTGGAGCATCTTCTGTCGTCGGAAAGCGTGAAGCATGGCAAAAACCATGTATTGCATGGCACTGGCAATATAAGCCGCGGCGGACACGGAGATTGTGGCCATGGAAAGACTGCTGGTGGTCTCTGGAGCCAGATTCCTACACGAGAAATCGATCCATCAGAAGTTAGCGGCCGTCCGTACGGAAGCCCGACCACAGTGATACATGGAAACTATGGATACTCGAATGCCGGCGAGAACCCCTCGTATGCCACAGTAGCGCCTGTGCCCGATGTGCCTACTACGGGAAGAGCCACGGCACAAAGCTCGTACTGGATGGAGGGATCGGAGAACCGCGAGCCCCATGGACAGCCAATGCATCACCAGCAACCACAACCCTACCAGCAGTATTATCCTCCACACCATTCTCCACATCAACCTCAACAACACCCGCAACACCCACAACATTACGGTCATCCACCACAACCGCCGTATGGACTGCCGGGGCACCTACAACAACCCCAAAGTTTGCCACCATACGGCCAGCCACCATATGGACAACCTCCATTCCAACAACCGCCCTACGGTCAACATCCTTATGGTATGCCTCAGCCGCCATATGGACCCCACGGTCAGTCGCCATACGGAGGCCATCCACCCTATGGCGGATGGTAAGGAGATGGATATATTGACAGAGTAGAATTGTGGCTATAAAAGCGGGTGGCACGAATATTTTTAGACTCACATGGGCAAATGACCTGATACATTTTGGTTAAATGAAGGATTAGTAGTTGACATAATATCACAATATTTTCTCTTTTAACAACATTATCAGCAAGGTAAAGAATGCCGTTGTGACTCCAAGATCCGCAACATATATCGGGTCTTTTCTTTTGATTTCATTCTAGCTCGCACCGTCGAGCGGCGGCCGAAAAGCGGGGCATGAATGAGAATCTCGTTTTGGTAGTTAGAACAAGAACTTGTCCCTCATTGGCCATTCCGCTGGGAATATCCGCTTTTCCTCCTGTTTCTAGCTACACTCTAAAGCCGCTTTTTGTGGTCCTGCGATTTTTTGAATTGGGTACAAAAAAGTATTTCATTCTTTTGTGAGGAGTTTTTTTCTCGAAATTTCACAGTCACAAGACTCACTCATAGTTGACCTTTTCTATCATTGTCGTCTACCACCAGTAACCCCAATATCTCCTTCTTTTTCCTATCACATACTTTTGGGCCTGATAATACACATTTTTTGACACACCTCTCTTTTGCCACGCTTACTACTATAACACATTGCCACGACCGACGCTGAGCTTGTGACGCCGAGCTTGTGACGCCATTTCCACCAAGCAACGTAAACACAATCACCTCAACCAATCGCCATGTTAAGACAAACCATCATTCGCTCTTCCCGCGCCACCCTGCGTTCGCGCTCTGCCGCCGTCCAGGCTCCCTTCACGCTATCCTCTGCTTTGACCGCCAGAACACTAGCCGCTTCTACCACTCAGTCTTCCATTCGGTGGTACAGCTCCGAGGCCCCTAAAGAGGAGGCTGCCGTTGCTCCCAAGGAAGGTGAGGCTGCTGCTCCTAAGGAGAACGATGAGCTGAGTGTTTTGAAGAAGAAGCTAGAGGCCAAGGAAAAGGAGGCCCTCGATTTCAAGGTATGTCGGCTGCTCCAAATTTATAGCTGTTTGTGCTAAGCTCTGGGCTAGGATGGGATTCGAGTTATGAACAAAATGACGTCGGAGATCTTGTTCCTTTACCCATGTCCTCTACACAGTATCTTCAGCCTATCATGCTAAACGCCACTAATTATCCTCCTTTTTTCCCTCTCTATATAGGACCGCTACCTCCGCTCCGTCGCCGACTTCCGCAACCTGCAGGACCGCACTGCGCGGGACATCAAGTCCGCCAAAGACTTTGCCATTCAGAGATTCGCCAAAGACCTGATCGACAGTGTTGACAATCTAGACCGCGCCCTATCTATGGTGCCCGAAACCAAGCGCGCTGCTCCCGCCGCCGAACATGCCGAGAACGAGTTCGCCAAGGACCTGTTCAGTCTGTACGAGGGCCTCAAGATGACTGAGGAAATCCTTGTCAACACCCTCTCCAAGCACGGTCTCGAGCGCTTCAACCCCGACGGCGAAAAGTTCAATCCAAACGAACACGATGCTACCTTCATGGCTCCGCAGCCAGACAAGGAAAATAACTCAGTCTTTCAGGTCCAGCAGAAGGGCTTTAAACTCAATGGCCGTGTGCTAAGAGCTGCCAAGGTCGGTGTTGTCAAGAACGCTTAAACCACGGTTTATACATACTCTTTGCTTGGCTTGAACCTGTCTTGCTATCTTTCCCTTTTCTTTCCTTGGGGGATTGAGCGAGTGAGAGCTTTTTTGATCCCCGTGTACTATTATAATGATGCTTCTGAACAAATCATACTACAAACTGCTGTATTCATTTTGTCATCTTTCGTTTCCTTCTCCTACAGCCCTTCAGCCCTTCTTCTACTTCTTCTCTTTTCTCCATCTGTCCTCTCCATCATGATGCATCTCTTTTCCTTACCTTATTTGTCTGGCCCCTCTCTTCGACATATCGTTGCATTGCCTATTCAAAACATTACAGGAAAAAAAACTTGGGATTCAGCATACTTCTCTGTATAAGTCAACTTTCAAAATCACACCCCATTCTGTAACAAAACTGTACCAAATATAAATATCTAAAGGCATAATAATCTGTGCCGCTGGAAAGCTAAAACTTGATCATACGTGTGCCATATATACATTCATGCAGCCTTTTCAAGATAATGTTGGAATAAGACTCCGGTTATAATTTAATAATATGTTGATAAAACCTGAACGCCTGTACTTCAAACCAGCAGATGAAATATATAGAAAAAAAATCAACCAAATGTAACACATCATTCTCCTACAAGTAAATAGATGTATGATAATGGTGATAACGTGAATCGGCAGTTTCTACTATTTCTTCTTCGGGGCAGCCGCCTTCTTAGAAGCTCCTTTCTTAGCAGCAGGTGCTTTCTTAGCAGCAGCCACCTTCTTGGCTTTGGGCACCTTGATGTACTTGTCATTTTTAAAGTCAATTTCATCCTCCTTGTCAGCTGCTTCGGGTTCAGGATCGGCTTCGCCCTCGTCTTCTTCTTCGATAGCTTCCTCCAGATCAGGCATTTCCTTGGGCATTTTCTTGACTGGGATGCCAACTGTGCTGGCCTTCATAAAAGGTACAGGGTGGCTTCTTGTGTTGTAACTATAGTATATGTTAGAAAAGATAACATGCGGGCGGCAAGAGGTATACGTACGTTCTCGTGAATGTGGCCTTGGTAGTTGTTTCAATGGCCACTAAGCTTTCGTCTTGGTGGCCAACGCCCAGTTCCGTTATAGCATCGAAGTCGTCTCGCGTCAGATAGTAGCTATCCATCAACTCAATGACATTGGGGACTGCCTCCTTGCCATCCTGGGTCAATGCCTTGACAGTCTTGTCCCAGATAACTGGCAAGTACTGTTGTCTAATTTCGTTGTGGTCACCCGAAGACTTGAGACGCATATGCGAGTGAATCTCACGCACAAAACGGCCTAGCTTTCCGTATTTACTATTGTTCCCTAGCCAGGATGTAAAGGAGGGCTGACCGAGCGAACCGTTAATGAAGCTAGCAGGGCGAACGGAACTGAAAACAGCGTGCGTAGGCATTAGACTCCACTGTTGTTGCGGGCCATGGATCATGCGGTCGACAAGATCACCGTCACTGATACTCTCTGCGGCAGCATCAAACAGTTCTAGGGTCTTGAGCTTCTGTTCGCGTGGGTTGCTAAAGTTGTCACTGTTCAGAGCCATTGGCCGACAACGAAGGTAGTTCTCTTGGATCATGAGGAACGAGAAGTCGTGGTCGTTGAAGTATAGCTCAATCTTGTCATTCAATGTCGCCTTACTCGAGGGCAAGAATAGACCCCCGCTTAGCATCTTGGAGCATATATCCCACGGCTTTAGGATAATGTGCTTCTCCCATGATTTGCTCATTTCTTTACCCTTGGCAAAGTCCATTGTGCCCTGGTCCAACTTGGCTGTAGATATCATGTTGATAATTTGGCGGATGTCGCGGTTACTGCCCTCGATGATGGCATCTAGGGCCGGGACAGGGATCCTGATGCCTTCCTTGAAGCAGATCGACATCATGCGCGACCGGATTTGTTCAATTGTAGGCCGCTGGAACCGGATGTCCATGGCAACGAAATCAAACGGCTTCATCTTAGGCAAACGGCGGTCGTTGCAGATAAGGATGAGGGGAACCTCAGTTTTCTTGCAGAACTTAGCCAGAGCACCAACACCACCGCGATCACCAGCAGACATACCATCTACCTCGTCCATGATCAGGACGATCTTCTTGCGCTTGAGATCAACAGCCTTGCCATCGCCAGCGAAGAATCCAAGCAAGGAAGTGTTATTCATTATCTCACTTACGCCTTCTTCGACCATGCGCTTACTACGGGTGTCACTGGCATTGCTTTCAATAACATCGTAGCCCTCCAGCTGGGCAGCCAGATGCGCCGAGGTCGTCTTTCCGATTCCAGGAGGACCAGATATAATGATGGCGCGAGCACCACCCATGCCGTCGGCACCACGCTTCTGAAAATCATACTTCTTGTGCTTAGGCCAGTCACGAAGCCAGCCTTGAATTTTCTCGACATTGGACTTATTACCACAGATATGCAGCATTTGAGTGGGAGCATATTTGCTAGTCCATAGCTGAGTCGTAGGGTCGATAGTAGCCTTAGCAGCGGTAGGAGCAGAAGCGCCTCTCGCGGCAGCAGAGGCCTCAGCTGCCTTATCGGCCTCTAACTTCCGCTTCTTTTCATCGGCTGCCATAGCCAAACCTTGTTGCTCGGCCTTCTTGAGCTCAAGTTCCTTCCTCTCGCGGGCCTTTTCGGCACCCTTTCCAGTACCTCCATAAGCAGGAAGCCTGCGAATGAGCTCAAACAGACCCTCTTCATTGATTGTCTTAATGCCATGGGCCCGGATCTTGGCTAACTTTGAAGGGCCCGCATCTGTGCCAAGGACAACATAACTAGTTCGGGTGCTAGGCTGGCCAGTCACTTTACCACCGTACTTCTTGACCAGAGCTTGCGCTTCATCCCGGCCGATGGCTTGAAGAAGACCAGTGAACACAAATGTCAGCCCAGCCAAACACTCGTCGGCGCCCTCTGGGATCTCAATCGATCCAGCCATTGGAGCCGGAGCAGCAGCATTGCCACCACCCTTGGCTTTGCGCCAGTCAAACTTGGCGGTGAGGTCGCTAGGTGGAGGCGAAGGGGGGAGAATGGTAGGAATACCATCCAGAATGTTCTGAATCTCGGGAGCTTCTTCATTCACTTTCTTCGCCTTTGATGGTGCCCGGGGCTTCGTGGGCGCTGCCCTTTTCTTTTTTGGTTCTTCTTTTTCAGATTCTGACTCTTCTACAGTAGTTTTGCGCTTCTTCAAGTTTGAGGCGGCTGCTGCTACGCGAGACTTAGGCTTGATATCGTCTTCGCTGTCTACCTCCATGTAGTCATCTTCAGCCTTGCCCTTGTGGCCATATTCGGCGGCAAAAATATCGTCATCGCTGTCGTCTTTAAAGTCGTCGTCATCGTATTTAATTTCGGGTTTCGTGCTTGCTCGAGTAGGCCGTGTGGTAGGAGTAGATGAAGATGTCTTAGGTGTCCTGTGTTCTTTCTTCCCATGGTTAGATCGAACAGGCACTTCGACAGTAGGATCAAGCGGTTTCTTAGACTTGAGCTTGGCTGCTGCTGAGGAGAAGTATTCACTAGCTGTGATTTCGACTTCCTCCTCCTTCTTAAGCTTTTCCCTAGGCACTTTTACAGGCGGCTTCGTTTTCCTAAAAGCTTCTTCTTCGCTATCAGACTCAACAACAGTACGGGCTTCTGTAGTTCAGTTAGCAAACGAGATATACTTTACAGCAAGATGATGCTTGCTTACTACTACGGCGCGTCGATGCTAACGATCCTTCTTTAGCGGTCTTCGGTTCCGTTTTGGCCGGCGCGGACCCCGCAGGACGATTGAAAAATGATCTGATATCAGACATCTGGAGATACTCTAATGTAATGTTGAGTAGAGAACGCGAGGTATCTGAGCAAATACGCTCAAATATTAAATAAACTGTTATCAAAATAAAGGATTGCAAGCCGTATATGAACAAAATCTAAACGTAGACTATTACACAATCGAGTTTTTGTGTTAAAATCTGAAGCAAATAAATTTGCCCCGACAATAGGCAGTTTACTCGGAAATATTTGGCTGGAACTTGCAGTTTAATTGGCTTCGCGTCATCATAGCTACTGATAGACGTACTATAGCGCGCTTTTTAGCTTGCTATGGCGTAAGCAGCACGCCTGGTCACGTGTAGTGTGGCGTGTCATCTCTAGTTTGAGCAAGGCTCAACGTGGGGTGCTAACTAGCCAATGAAAATACTAGAAAAACTATGCCGATCGCCGATGCAACGCCAGGCGAAATCAAGATAGCCGGCCACTCTTCCGCTAGTTCTGCTTGAGCCTGACTCCGACCTCGATTGATATTTGCTATTAATTTTTTGCTACATTGCGCTACCCATCTCAACCTCACACTCAGCTATCAATATGAAGCCGTCGTCGGCTTCTGTCTTGGCCAATGCATTACAGTCATTGAGAATATCCCCGGTGCGCCCTATGCTAGCTGCAGGCGCAGCGACAAAAACAACAGCGGCCTTTTTCATACCGAGCCGTGATGTGCGCCCAATTTCCACAACAGCATCGCGTTGCGGTACCTGGCTGGAACCCAACATTGACCGTACTAAGAAGATGATGAAGGGTCGACCACGAGTGGCTACTGGGGGCTCTACTAAGGGCACGACGGTGATTTGGGGAGACTACGGCCTGCGCATGGTTGATCAACATCGCCGTATCAGTGCCAAGCAACTTAAAAATGCAGAAGATACTATCAAGACCAGATTGCGTGGTACCAAGTACAGATTATACAAACGGGTAGCTTGCAACGTTGGTGTATACATCAGTGGTAACGAGGTATGTTATTATCAATATTGAGTTATTTGTACAGAATACTAACCAATTTCACAGATTCGTATGGGTAAAGGTAAGGGTGGTTTTGACCATTGGGCTTGCCGTGTTGCCGTCAATCAGGTGGTTTTTGAGATCAGAGGTCTTATCCACGAAAAGGTTATTCGTGATGCCTTCCGTCTTGCCGGCCAAAAACTCCCTGGTAAGTCATATAGTGCCTTGTGTTTGTATTTGTAGCTCTATTAACATCGCCATCCATAGGTCAATGGGAATTCATCTATAAGGATGCTGCGCCGGTCGTTGGTATGACTAAGCTAGAAAATGGTCTGACTCTTGAAGATCTTAAGCGTCCATGGAAGAAGCTTGATTCTGAATCTCCTGTTGTTTCCTTATCGGATATTTCCTCTGATAAACCTGCCACCCCTCCACCTTCAGCTTCAGCTTAAAAACTCATACTCATAACGGTAGCTAGGCTAAGTGGCCAAGCTCCAGTACTTAAGCATCACCCATAGCTTGAGATCTCCTGTATTATAAGTTTCTTATGGTTTTAGAATGTGTACAATAACCTACCTTGCCATCTATACATAAAAGAAACGCCAGAATTTCAGAACCATACTGTCATGGCTAATATCAGACCTAACATCATCTGCCTCTATCTATGTACTAGCAACTTTTATTTAACAAGTGCCAATTCATGCCCCTCTATAAGTTGTCCATTGACCCCACATTTCCGCAACTGTGTAGCCTGGCGAAAAATGTGGCGTTCAGTTCACAACCCCTGCAACCACTATACGCGTGAAGCTCTAAGCTAGCGCGTTAGAAGTTTATTTTCACAAGCTGAGAAATGTACAACAGCCAGCCTGCCAAATAGCTACAGTTTCACAGAGTCTTGCAGCTATTACCACGATTCAACACCACGAATCAGACTCCAGACAGCTCTTATCATCTTCATCATGGCTCTTATTGTCGACAAACATCGTCCTCGGACACTAGATAGCCTTACATATCACAGTGACCTTTCAGAGCGACTCCAATCACTGGTAAGCTCTCCCTTCCAAACATACATACATACCACTATCACTATCAGCCATTGATACTAAATCTATTCATATGCCTCTCTAGGCTCAAAGCGGGGATTTCCCACATCTACTAGTGTACGGCCCGTCAGGAGCTGGCAAGAAGACCAGAATCGTCGCAACACTCAAGGAGCTATACGGTCCTGGAGTGGAAAAAATCAAGATCGACGCTCGAGTGTTCCAAACCAGCAGCAACCGCAAGCTAGAATTCAACGTTGTGGCGTCTATATACCATCTCGAAATTACGCCGTCCGATGTCGGAATGCACGACAGAGTAGTCATCCAAGATCTCCTAAAGGAAGTCGCACAGACTCAGCAGGTTGACCAGTCGGCGAAGCAGAAATTCAAAGTCGTTGTGATCAACGAAGCTGAGCACTTGACGCGCGATGCGCAGGCGGCTCTGCGTCGTACTATGGAGAAGTACTCGCCCAACCTGCGGCTGATTCTCGTAGCCAACTCGACTGCCAATATCATCGCGCCCATTCGCTCCAGAACGCTGCTAGTGCGGGTGGCTGCGCCCTCTCACGAGGAAATCTGTTCAGTTTTGACTGCGTCTGCAGAACGTGAGGCATGGCCAGTCTTGCCTGGCCTGTATAAACGCATTGCCAAAGACAGCAACCGGAATCTCCGCCGGGCCTTGCTTATGTACGAGGCTGTTCACGCTCAGAGGTATGTTCATGTTCAGCCAGTTGTTAAACCTTGATATCGTGGTATATTGATAACAAACATAATGTCACGTGTGATCGTGTACAATTACACTGTCAGCTAATACCTATGTTTCTTCGTATCTAGTGAGACTGTTACAGATACAACACCCATTCCCCCGCTCGATTGGGAGGCTCTGATTTCTCAAATCGCAAAGAAAATTATGGCAGAACATACGCCACAGTGTATTCTCCATGTCAGAGGGCAGCTATATGACCTTCTGTCGCATTGCATTCCTGCAACCATCATCCTGAAAAGCCTAACCTTCCGGTTGGTGGAGCAGATTGATGATGCGCTCAAGGCCGAAGTAATACAATGGTCAGCCTTCTACGAGCACCGCATCAAAACTGGTACAAAGGTTATATTCCATTTAGAGGCGTTTGTGGCCAAGTTCATGCGTGTGCTTGAAATGTATCTTATGGAGATGGGTCTTTAATTCTTGATAGTACTTTGCACTACTAACTTTATGATCAATTGGTTTGGTCAAGGAAAGCCAATACTTTGCGATTTACTAATAACTACAACTATACACGGCGTTTGATGGATTTCACAGTTGCATTAGGGGCTCGCTTCGTTAATTAGCACCATGATTGTTAGACTTGCTTTGCTTATATAAACATATTGGCACTTTCTATTTTCTTAGCCTCTTGACTGCTACTACATGATCGACACATTACTAGATAGTAACATCCCATCATATTCACAATATGTATATATTTACAAATCATGTAGATCATGTATATCATAGCTGTTATCCGAAAAGCCCTAAATATCGTCAAGCCGACACCCAAAGAGTAAAGTAAGCCTCAAACGCCAGGGTTATTATGCAATTAAGGAATGCCTATGCTACGAAAACAAGCGGATCCAATCCAATCTATGAAAGCAATTCTCCGGATTTGCAGTTTGGTAACGACGACTGACGAACAAGCCACCAGACAAACAAGCAAGCAAGCTCGACATGTCAAAGAGACTCAAAGATGTAGTATGATACATTCCCATCATTATGGACGTACCACTCATCTGAGTTATCTCACATTGTAATTAGTTGGTCTATATTACTGCAGCATACAAATGGATATATCCCCGTGAGGAGTCCACGTGTTATTATCAATAAGTTTATACAAATGAGTTTTTTATGAAAGAAGGTTCAGTAAGAGAGCAGATAACTACATATCTCATAATAAGGGGAAAGAGGCTAATGTGATATGATAGCAGTCGCAGTAGTAGCAATGATATAGAGTCAGAGTTGCATCTAGTTGATGAAGGCTAATAGAAGTTGGTGTATTTGAATCACCATTGAATACAACTGGCTTAATGTTGACCATACACTAATGTAAGTCTGTCCACAACGCAGTTGATCGATATAGCTCGATAGTCAATGTTCACAGGGCTTTTCAGAGGTGTCACCGGATGAATGACAAGAGGCACATGCATTGTTATAGCACTCCACTCAGAGGATGTGGTGTTTCTTCGACAACATATTGCATATTTATGTCTGTCAATTAGTAAGTTATCTATCGCCTTTCATAAATGTACAACTACTATGTTAAAAGAAAGGATCATTTTTGCCAAATAGGGTACACTGCGTCAGTAAAATGGTGGATCCAAAGGTTGTCACAATAAGGTGGATTGTTAGTCATGTCCCAAAAAAAGCCCCCGAAAACCCCTTTGGACAAATTGGCTTGTAGTGGGCTTAACGTCAGCACCAGTTTGTTGGGGGAAGATTTAGCACAGAAAAAGTAACCTTCATTGTTGAGAACCGTAAAATACAGTATGAGCCCGAATGCCAGTATAATAATTTGAACATGTATGGCTATGTACATAATATTAGCTATGCTAAGATATTTTATAAGGTTACATTTCTCTCTTGCAGTTATTACTCGGCTATCAACCAAAAAAGCGATCTTTGATGCAACCACTGGTCCGGCCAGAAGCACGGCGTCTATCTCTGCAGACGAACGCCGTTCATAATGCTAGAACTGTCCAAAGCAGAAGTAACAACAACAAGAAGATAGGAGGGCAAAACAGTGGTCAAATGCCGAGATTCAGACGTTACTGGAGTTCTCTCGGGCTCTCTGTAGTTGGAGAAGCACTTCATTTATCTTTGTTTATTTCGCACAATAAATTTGAAGCTATATTATACTCTAGCAGCAGTTGGTGGTTGCGTCACTTAATGAGATTATGTGCAGTGATCAGTTTAAGTAAGGCCTCACATACCAGTCCCAAAGTGATGTGCTATATTTCTCCGCAATTTAGTGAGTAATCACAACTGTATCTAATATTCACAACGAACGTTCTGTTGTAGTCAAATCAAGCGTTAGACCTGGCTCATATTTCATCACACTATAGAGTCAATTTGTAACAAAGAAAATGGGCTAAATCACACTGGCCCTGTCAGGCTAGCACACATCTCGAGAATGGATGCTATTGATGCTTGTCTGTTTGCAGTGATAAACTCTCCGTTCGTCCTAGAGCGCTGCCAAACACGGCTTCTAAGGTGGCATTACTAATATTTGCTACTCAAAATACTACGGTTATAGTCCCTAACCAAGTAGACGCCAAGGCCTTAAAACCGATCGCCCACGTTGTCTCACCCCTCCATTATGACTTTGCTCCAAAATGCTTCAAGAATGATGGTGCTGTAAGCTCATAGAATTAACATATAGACAGAAAAAAGGAAAACAAGACAAGACACACTCTGTTGGGTAGTCTGCATAAGATCCAAGTTAGCATTTAGGCGAGGACTTGCTGGCTTATACTATACATGCATGGTACTGCTGTTATTTCTGGTACAGTTATACCCGCCATATTTCTGTCTGGTGTGGTTAAGTGCTGAGTTTTATTTGTCTCGCTACGATGGGTACCTAGGATAAGTCATCATGGTACTGCTGATTGTTTCCTCTAAAGGCTAGCTAGCATTAGAATTAATGAACAATAATCGAAAACGGATGTCAAGACCGAACGAATCTCAAGAACAGAATATACGTAAACATCAATATCAGACACCGGGGCGAATAGATCCTAGCTTCCGTCAGTCCTAGTACAGTATTCCATCGTTGTTTGCAACTTAAAGTACAACCTATTTCTAGTGTCACAACGTCAAAACTATTGTGTTCACTATCAGTAGCTCACTATTAGTATTGGAAATAGTTTCTCCATACTAGTCCTAGATCAGCCATTTTTAGTCTGAACTAATAGATGTAACCAGCTGGTGTTGATTGATTTATGTTATGAATTATTATGCCTTTGCGCGGCTCAAGGTCCGCATTAGGCAGTCGTGTACCAGCTGGTGTACAACGCTTACCAACAAAAATATTGTGGGGAAATAAATCTCCAAGAGGGAAGAGACCCTCTACCACAAAACAAACAAGAACTTCAGTGCTAGGGTTAATATGTTAGTAAGTCGCCGTATACCATTTCTGGCTATAAAGTTATCATTTCATAACATTCAAAAACTTTAAAAAATTTGGTAACAAGAGAGCACGATGGGTATTGAACATAGCAAATCTCACCAGATGCATCGGCACTTTCAGAAGCCAGGAGCTACATGGCTTAGCTGGCAATTATTCCGCGTGTAAGTGAGCGAATCAAGCCCAACTGCAGATAGAGCACTCTGACAAAGCATACCGTTCCGATGGGAGCTGACAAGGTTTTATCTTAGTAACTAACACATGAACTGAGTGATATTGCTATTGCCGCTAAGTAAACAGAGACATTTTACTTGTACTGTGCATTATGCGTTTCGGCAATACATGCTCTAGCTGTGATATATCCCATTATTATGTTGCTGACTGCATCTAACTAGTCGTTTCTGACGAACATCAGCTGTTAGAATAGTAGCAGTAATAAACACCGCATGACCACCCACTATTTTGTGACCACTACGTAAAACAATACGATGATGCGGGGGCGACGAGAGAGAAAGACAAAGGGCTATAGACATGTTGCTAATGAAAATGAAAGTGACCAATAGGGAAGCACAAGCTATGATAAGAAATACTTGAAGACCGTCCTTGGTGCCACATGTCCATCCATGATGAGGAATCGAAAGAAGGCTTTAACAAAAATGTTAGGAAATTTGAGGCGGAAAAGAAAGAAGAAAATGGAGAATGATTGGCATGGGATGGACCTTGGAATGGAGGGGCGAAAATGAAGCTAGACTACATACCTGGAGAAACAGCTACTTCACTGCAAAGGATTAAAAAGACAAGAGACAAGAAACAAGAGAGAATCACTCATGCTAGTATTAGCCGGTGTAGCTTTGAGCAATGCGTCAGGCTTATCTTTACAAGGCATGTAGTTCATGTTGTATCTCTGTAACCCGTACACTCACTCGTGATGTAATGCCCCCATCTTAGTTTGTGCTTTTATGTTGGAAATATTTAGACAATGGGGGTGTGGATGATACATTCAAACATGATACAACAAAAACAATGCGTCGAATAGCTGCTATCTAGGAAATACCATGGATATAGCAACGTCAGCGATAGCATATTTCGTGATACTGCAAAGAGGTGCGTTGACATCTGCATCGGTACCGTGAGAGATTCATACATGCTCATGGTAGATATGCAGTGACATTAATATATATGCCAGCCGAATGCTGGTGTAATATCAAGGAATAAGCATCTATCAAAGTCTTGGCTGAAGATACGGTCACAAAAAAAGAAGGGATCCTCAACAATTTCCATGGTTCAGTTCATTGCCGCCATAACACCGGAGTTCAATACGGCGTCCCGGGCAACTCTCGGAATGACATAGGAATGACAAAACAAAACAAGTCGACATGATTCTTTAGTTGGTAGAAGCTTTTGACTTCCGGCAATCCGCTAGCGATAATACCTATCCTGCCGGTAAAAACCCCCAGAGGATGGGGCCGGAGGGATTAGATAGAGCCATGAATCGTATACATATTGGGAGATTCATGTGTATGTTGGATTGTCATAATTGAGTATTTGTTGCACGCTGTTCTTGGCAAACAATCAAAAACTAGTAAGTACTTTCAATGCCGGCGTGTAAGTCGTGTGATGGCTAGAGAGCATGGTAAGCAAAATGCTGAAGGCTACCTAGTTCCTAGAGTAGAAAGTTGGACGGACTTTCTGCTCAGAGAAATAAACTCTTTCCTACACCGATTGGCATTAATACCATCATAGCATTAGATATAAGACCGTTGACTGGAAATACTACAACAAAACCTCACAAAAAGGGCTGCAATAAGATTCATTATCTGACCATGATTCATAGACATGCTTATAGACTTATTGGGTAACATGTGTCAGGGCATACAAAGTTCCTAGAAGTGTCTTGCATGAACAAATCCCAGGTTCAAAGCCAAAGTCCGATCGGACTGAGTTCCGTCTATATTCAGTATTTCCATCTTACCCACTGCTGTTCCCGCAGGCTATAGCTACGGCTCTAAGCCTACATATTTAGTTTGGCTTGCTATGAATGCTGATTACCTGTAGGCAGCCCGGGCGACAGGCGTTGTGGTTTTCACTGGATTATGAATTACTAGAAAAAAAAAAGAGGAAGAGGCTCTCGGAGGAAGGGAATCTGTGTAGAAGACTGAAGAAAAATAAAACCTATATAGAAGCTTAATAGTGTTGAATAGCTGTACATGACAAGGAGGTGGCAAAGGAATAGATGTAGCGGACGTGTATCTTGGGGTAAGCCAGCCGACAAAGAAACTTCTTTCCGAGTCTGGCCATGACTGAAGCTTGTCAGCAAGAACGAGATGTCACCGAAGCCGAGTGCAGGGCGTCTGTAATCTACGGGGCTGAAAACAACGAAAAGGGCAGCGCTGTTTTCCCCATTTAGACTCCGGAGCTTGCAGTCAAAAGTACCGCCGCTAAGCCTAGGTACACCAGCGAGACTTGGGATTCCTTTGTTTCTCTTCTTTGAGGTGTCAAGGGAGGAAGGATGTGATATAAGTCTTGCAGCTTGTTGTTGGTGGTGTTACATTTTGTGCAAGCCAAGCCAAGCTTTTTCTTCTGCGAGGCACGCAGGGTTGTCTGTGATGTGACTAGAGATAGGGCAGCTCTCCGTCTCATGTTGGTGAACAGAAACATAAAAAGAGTATGTTTTGAAGACTCTGCGGAGGGCAGTTCTAAGGCGCAGCCAATTTGCAACCCAAGTATCGCAAGTTAGTAGTAGCAGCCAAGCCTTCGACTGGGCGTTTCTTATTGGCTTTATTCTAGTTGTACTTGCACCAAATTTAGACTTACTTGATCTAATCATATGTCTGCTTGTCCGCTGAGCAAAACAGTAGGCCAACAAGCGACCTGTGACAGCAGTCTCCAACTCCGCCGCTCTAGTCAACTTTAGCAATCTCCGTTTGCCCGTCAGATCTTGGGCTAAACCGGCCGCCTATTAATATGCGAGGCAGATTCCCTTGGCCCTCTCGAGGCACTGGCGATCTGACTTTATTGTTGTTCAACGTACCTTCGTTGCTCTTTTTCCGTAGTAGTCTTCTTTTAATTTAATTTAGCTCGTAGCTGGGAGTCTTCCTATCATTACATCAAGCCTTGACCTCTTCTGTCGCTGCGACGCTGTTCCCAACTGTGTGTTTACCTTCTAAGCATTTCTCTGCTTCGCCGGTCTGGAAGCCGACAGATAGTCTGTCAGTCTGTCTGATTCACACTGGTAAATTTCGGTGTCGCTAGTATTGAGAGTTCTTTAGCGCTAGCTCGCGAGAATAATTAAAATAATTCACGTTGCTTTTTATGCTAAAAAATACCTTCTGAAATCCTCTCGGCCCAGTTGGTTCGATTCCTGTTATGAATTTTGGCTCCACCTTAGGCCCTCCCCCCCCTCCTGTGCCCTTGCCCGTAGTACTGATCTCTGGGCTGTTCCGTGACCGGTGCATTACGAGCATCTTACTCGACCACTAGAAAGCTAAACAATCAAACTAACAAGACACCCTGCCTTTTGGTTCGTGTTCGCTGGCCCTGTTGATTTGTTCTGTCCTATTCTAGGTTATATACACCGGAAAAGGTGTTGGCCCCCGTTACTGAATTATTTTTCTTTGTTCGTTTAGCACACACGCCCTGCAAGCCGCATCTCTACCGCCTTCTCCAACTGCATTTGCCTTGGACGTTCAAGTTCCACAGCAAAGCTTGGGCTGCTTCCAGTATTACTAGTAGTAGCTTGTTTCTTTCAGTAACCTTCCAGTGCTAGTCTCACGTGCGGCTTAGCCTAATCGTATATCAGTAGCTTGGGGGAATCCACCAAAGTCATAGCCTCTTTTTTTCCTCATCTTTTTATCCTTTTTATTGACACCAAGTTCCCCTTCTTATTTCCCTTTTCACTTCCTTTTTTCCTTTCCTTTCTATATAAATATAAATATATATATATATATATATACAACATCCGGGCCCCAAGAACTAGGCTATCTCTATTTATTCATCATTACATCTCAATTGTGTAATATCTGGCATCGTGCCCGCAGTAGCTTGAATATAGGCCGCAGTCTACGTCCCGCCTCGGAGCCTTTGTCTTTTACTGCTTCTCCCGCTACTATAACTGCCATCACTACCGCTGCCACTGCTGCTGCCCCCGACTCAACATCTGCTTCTGTGAACCCACCGCTGGACTCACCTGATTTAACTGCCTTCCTCTCCCCAAGCCAATTTATCGACTCTCTCGCCACCTACCTTCACGACATCTCACTTTACTCCTCAGCCCACCACATCTAACACAATGGCTGCTTCTGCTCCAGTTGTGTACGAGGCCCACGGTGCTGAGACCTTCCGTAAGTCTCTTTCTCATACTAGCAGCTATAGCTTCGAGGCGCAAACCATCTGCCCCCAACGTCATGGTATGCGCTTCTATGCCTAGCTTCCCACCACACTACTTTCTACCCCTTTTCTGGATCTTGAACATCACCAGCCAAGTCCTCCGAAACTGCTCTTTTTCTACCGCGCTGCTCTACGCTAGAGTCGCAATGCCAATACCAACAAACGGTGAACGGTATTCCATCCCATCCTTCTGCTGCCAAGCTACCTGCTACATCATTATCTTGCTTATGTTCTTTGCATCCATTTTCTTTAGCTTTGCAGAGTTGGGGCGCTCCTGTATAGCAGAGCCGCCTTCACTTCTGTCAGTACTAGGTCTGCAGGCTCCAGTCTCAAGCATACACAATGCTGCCAGTGCAGGGGTAGCAAACATAACACCACAAGAACGTCAAAAATGTACTGATGATAATGGCAGATCAGAATGGCATTTTTACAAAACTATATTTTTTGCCTTCCAGAATAGGACCCTTATGCTAACCTTTTACTAACTCGGTAGACCCGCCCGCTGCTATCTTTGCTAGTAAGTTGAACCTTTGTTGGGCCAACCGCTCTCTTCAAAGACTGCCATGTCATCACGGCGACAAACACATACCATACCATCCACCCGCCGCCTCTTTTTTCCCTTTTCGCTGCTATCCCCGTATCATCTAATACAGCACTCTCAGACCTGCTGTCTGTGCTCAGATCAGTGCTCATCGCAATCGCCATCACCAACAACTGCACACTCTGATAGCGCAATAGACCCGCAATCCCCATCACAGCACCCTTCCTTTTTTAGTTCCCTTCCCTACTCAAATCCTCCATACCCACCTCCAATTCTCTCATCATCTCAACTGAACTTATTTGAGTGTCTGCAATATATGCCGGCGCCGTCAACGAAACTTTGTTGATGGAATATATGGATCATAGGACAGAAGCTAACCTTGTCTACCTCTAGAGCACCCTAGCAAGCCCCACATAGATGGTAAGTTACGCTCCACTTTACGCTCTTTTAGACTGTGCCCTTCAATGTGGTTCTGCGAATTTGTGGTTTTATCAACTTTGTTAAGTCATCAACTAGGCTTTGTTGCCTGTATTTGTCTTCTTAGCTGTGTTCTGCACAGGAGCCGAGGGCTGGCTTGGCCCCCCCCCCCCGGATCTCTTAGCTTTTTTCACTTCCCCTGGCCAATCAATCCAATTCCCTGAAAATAATGGGGCACAAGTCGGCTTAGCGTGCTTTCTGCCCTCTGAGCCTGCCAGAACGTGGCAATTGGTTGGGGCACAGAACCAACATCTGCTTTCTATGCTTACATTTTACATGCATAAATTACAGGCATAAACAAATGCATAAGGCGGGGGACCGGCGATCACGGACAAACAAACCAGAACCACGGACCTGCAGAATCTACTAGACACCACTGGTCGAAAATCACTTGGCTAGCTTTGCTAAGTAGCCACAAATATATCATAGCTAACAATATTTCCCTTGTCCAGGTATCGACCGCTACCATGCTATGCACGAGGAGTCTATTCAGAACCCCACCGGGTTCTGGGGTAAACAGGCTCGTGAGCTTCTGACCTGGTCCCGCGACTTTCAGACTGTTGTTTCCGGTAGCCTCAAGGACGGTAACGTCGGCTGGTTTCTCGAGGGCGAGCTGAACGCTTGCTACAATGCCGTCGATCGTCATGCCTTTGCTGACCCTGACAAAGTGGCTATCATCTACGAGGCCGATGAGCCCACCGAGGGCCGCAACGTTACTTACAGCCAGCTGCTGGCTGAGGTTTGCAGAGTCGCCGGTGTTCTCAAGCAGCTTGGTGTCAGTAAGGGTGACAATGTTGCCATTTACCTGCCTATGATTCCCGAGGCCGTTGTTGCCATGCTAGCTTGCACCCGAATTGGTGCTATCCACTCGATAGTCTTTGCTGGTTTCTCATCTGACTCTCTACGTGATCGCATTGTCGATGCTCAGTGCAAGGTCGTCATCACCACTGACGAGGGCCGTCGTGGCGGCAAGACTGTTAACACCAAGAAGATCGTTGATGAGGCTCTGGCCGAATGCCCTGGCGTCAAGAACACTTTAGTCTACAAGCGCACTGGCTCAAATGTGCCCATGACGCCTGGTCGTGATCTGTGGTGGCACGAGGAGACTGAGAAGTGGCCTGCTTACTGCCCCCCTGAGACCATGAACTCTGAAGACCCTCTTTTCCTTCTTTACACCTCTGGCTCTACTGGCAAGCCTAAAGGTGTCATGCACACCACCGGCGGATACCTTGTTGGTGCCGCCGCTACTGGCAAGTACGTGTTTGACATACACCCTGGCGATCGTTACTTCTGCGGTGGTGACGTCGGCTGGATTACCGGCCACACCTACGTTGTCTATGCCCCTCTGTTGCTCGGTGTTGCCACCGTCGTTTTTGAGGGCACTCCCGCCTACCCCTCGTTCTCCCGCTACTGGGATATTGTTGAGAAGCACCAGATCACCCAGTTCTATGTCGCCCCTACTGCCCTGCGCCTGCTGAAGCGCGCTGGTGACGAGCACATCAAGCACCAGATGAAGAGCCTCAGAACCTTAGGTTCTGTTGGTGAGCCCATCGCTGCCGAGGTGTGGAAGTGGTACCACGAGGCTATAGGCCACGAGGAAGCCCACATTGTCGACACTTACTGGCAGACCGAGACTGGCTCGCACGTCATCACTCCCCTGGCTGGTGTTACCCCTACCAAGCCAGGCAGTGCCACTCTGCCCTTCTTCGGTATCGACGCTGTCCTTATCGACCCCGTTACCGGCCAGGAGATCCAGGGCAACGACGTCGAGGGTGTTCTGTGCTTCAGACAGCCATGGCCTAGTATGGCGCGCACCGTTTGGGGCGCCCACAAGCGCTACATGGAGACTTATCTCACCGTATACCCCGGCTACTACTTCACGGGAGATGGTGCCGCCCGTGATCATGAGGGATACTACTGGATTCGCGGCCGCGTCGATGATGTTGTCAACGTGTCAGGCCACCGCCTGTCGACTGCCGAGATCGAAGCTGCTCTCATCGAGCATCACGCTGTAGCCGAGGCCGCCGTCGTCGGTGTTGCTGATGAGCTGACGGGCCAGGCCGTCTGTGCTTTCGTTTCTCTCAAGGAAAGCGAGAACCTATCTGACCTACGTAAGGAACTGATCCTGCAGGTACGGAGAAGTATCGGACCGTTCGCGTCGCCCAAGTCAGTTTTCGTCGTGCCCGATCTTCCCAAGACCCGTTCAGGAAAGATCATGCGCCGTATTCTACGCAAAGTCCTGGCCGGTGAAGAGGACCAGCTTGGTGATATCAGCACTCTCTCTGACCCCAGTGTGGTTGGCAAGATCATTGAGCTTGTCAAGCTTTCTCGCACTTCGTCAACTGGTGTTGTCGGCTCGTCGGTCGCTCCTCCTCCTGCTACTTCTTCGTAAATGGTTTCTTTTTCTGTTATTCATGACCATCTCAGCGTTGTTTCTTCATTTCGTTGTCTTCTTTTTTCTTCTATACTCTCTTACTGTAATATCACTTCTTTGATGATGACGTCGCACAACCTATTTGTTCTGATTGGACAATAATTCCTCTGCGAGGATAGGATATGAACTTTAGTTCAGCCTTTTCTCTTATGGCGGCTGGTGGCGTCGAGGATATATTTTTTCGATAAAATAATCTTTTTCTTTTTCCAACTGTTTTCTTTTTTAGTAAACGTAAACGGCCAATAGTTTCTCGAGCCTTGGCAGTATCTGTTCAACTCGGCCACCCCGTACAGCTAGCCCATCACGGTTTCTTTTCCTATCGCATCTTTTATTCCGTCCCTTTTCCATGATATCTATGATAATATCACATGAAAGCAATGCGAATAAAAGGAAATCCCCAAACGAAACTAAAGCCAAAAAACCATCCACCTCATGATTACATAATGGCTCCCTCGATAGCCAAGCTACCCTTCTTGTTTTCTTACATACAATCTCTTTTCTCTTATTCTATTGTTACTTCACTTGTTTCTACACTTATGAGACACCGGGGGGAGGGCAATATCAACATGAAGGAAGAAGAAAATCAACGCCACGCAGTACAGCCTTTGGCTTCTGCGATTGAAAATGTTTTGTTCTCCTTGAGGTTGCGTTTTAAAAAAAAAATAAAGCCATCAAGTTATTCTTTGCTTGTTGATTCTTTTCTTCTAATCTCTTAATTTAATCTAACTCAAGTTTTTTTTGTTTTGTTTCTATAGACATTGAAACTTCATCATATAAAGCCAATAAACAGTTCAAATCTAAATCTTCCATGGTTGTTTTTTGGGGTTCATTCAAACTATAACAACATTGTAAAAACACCTCGCTAGTGTGTGCCAAATATGATCATAGAATCGAACTTGAGGTCTGACATGTCATAAATGTTCCGTCGAGAGTAACCCTTGAACTATAACTATATAGGGGCCAACTTATTGGTATGACTAACAAGTCAAGATTTCAGCATGGTATTGTCTCATCAGAGCACAACGCTACATAGGGCTTTGATACGATAGAAACTTACACAGATACACGTCTGATTTTCAAGATATAGAATGATACACTATGCATATATTCATGTATGGGGAAAAGCAAACTAGAGCTGCTATGTTCAGACTTGAGATATACCGTGATCAGAATTACGCATATGTTATATATTTCTTTCTTGGTATTTGTATATAAGACCCCCGAAAAATTGAATTCCCCAGTGACTCCATCAACGTTAAGAGAAGTTGTTAAATAAGAAACAGAAACGATAATAGACACAAGAGAAACAATAAAAGAGAACCTCCAATGGAAACAAACAGACGAATGAATCATGATAAGATAGAAAAAGAAGAAAAAGGAATAACAATGATATGAAAACAGAAAAAGGTGAGCCAACCCATTCGTCTATATTTGCTCTTTTTTGTTCCTTAGCTTTCAATAGAGAGGTTTTGTAGAAGCATGAAACAAAAAGAAACACGTAAACGCTCGTAGAAAAATAAGGCATGAGCCAGATAATGACCTGATTTTTTTTGGGGACTGCTGTGAGTTTATTTATTTTATTTGCCTTCGCCACCGCCAGACATCAGGATCAAGGCACCGGCTAGGATGAACATCCAGTACCTGGTTGAGACAGAAAAGATGTTAGCGAGATTGTTCAGATGGGAAGATAATAGAGATGCCTGGAGAAAGATAAAGCAATTTGATAGCGAGAGAGAAGGGTGAAAGAGGAGATAGATATGAAATAGAGAATAGAACATACTTTTGCAGGAACGTCTTCTCCTCTTCGTTCTGTTGCTTGCGACCCGACGGAGAAAGCACGATAGGCTTATTCAATTCGGGCTGCTTGCCAGTCTGCGAGACCAAGATGACAGCACGCGGCGCACTATCGCGGGTCTGGCCAGCATCGACTCTGACGCCCTTGAGCGTTGCGCCGAGAATTTCACCTCGCTGGTCAACGCTCAGCAGAATAGACGGGGAAAAGCCCTTGTCGAAGTTCTCCACGCCGGCGACCGTGGTGCTGGACAACCACTTGCCCGAGCCTGGCGAGGAAGCAGACGAGGACGAAGGGACGGATGGGCTCCATACGCCGATGCGCACGAGGTCAGTGTCGTCTGGCAGCTCGGGGGCTTCGTAGTGCCGCACGGAGGCGGTGGACGGGTCGGCAATGTCGTACTCCAAGGTGGCCAGCAGGGCCGGCGTGGATATGGTGTTGGCGGAAGAAGATGGTGGACTAGAGGTTATGGGCTGCAGGAAGATGTCGGTTCTCTGGAGCGCGTGGACGAAGTTAACAGCAGCCAGCAGGCCAGCCACGAGCGAAGTGAGCTTCATGGCGTTAGGAATGGAAGACTGTCAGTCGGTCGGCCTATGTCAGTCTGGTTTGTAAAGTTCCTGATGCAAAAGGAAAAGCAAAAGATAAGTAGAAGAAGTAAGAGAGGCGAGGTAAATTGAAGGCCGAGATAATAAATAGATGAGAAAATCTTGAGTTCGGTGTTTAACTCTAGCAGATAAAAGGAACTTGCTCTTCTCTCGTGGGCGGTGGGCGATTCGTAGAGACAAGGAAATCCGATATTGAGGGGCCCCTGCGTCGAAAGCAACAGTATATGTATATGGATCTGGTATAGAAAGGTCGGCAGCAGTCTGTCCCCTTCCACGGCAGCTATTGGCAATGGGCAGATACGTAGTAGTTGACGGAAAAGATCGTATGTATAGCCTTGAGTAGTAATAAGAGTAGCGATGCCGGATAGAGAAAAGAAGAGAGCAAAGAGATGGCGAGATCTTATGCAGGAGAGCGTGAAAAAGGGAAAATGAAAATAAGATTTAAATAATTAAAAACAATGCGTGGTTAATCTGCACCTGCAAGGAAAGGCAGGAAGATCAATTGCAGGACAAAGTCAAATTAATTCAGGTGCCTGGCTTTATCTCGATTTAGTCTGGGGTTCAAGTATCGTACAAATCTCGTACAAAGTCGAGCAACAACAATGGCGGCTGTTCTTTGGGTTGTCTAATTGACTTGGATGAAGCTGGCTGGGCCGAGGCGAGGCCACGTTCAAAAATATATTGTGAATAAGGGTTTGGTAGGAAGAAAAAGGGTTACACTAAGTCCTAAAAGAAGAAGCACGGCAGAGTTGAGTTGTGATATAGCAAATCGCCTCCGTGGTTTCGTTAACGGAAATCGAGGAGAGTAGCTCTGCGTATGGTACTCTTGAACGAAGACTGCGGTGAATAGATAACAGAAGGAATATCCTTGAGTAAGGGAGAGCAAATTGACGATATAAGATGTAACTTTTAAGCGATTTTATGGGTTTAGCGGTGGACACAGAAACAGAAAAATAAAGGGAAGAAACTTGCATCTTGCATGAGCAGAAAGGAGCGAAGGGACACAAGATATATTTGACGTGAATACGTTAAGCTGCTTTGCTTTCTCCTAGATATCACAGCAGCTTCAAGTAAGCGAGGCTTGTCGCAAAAAAACAGAAGACACACATATATACATGTACGTACATACTACATACAGCATAAATAAACACCGCAAAGGCCAAAAAAACTGGTTTGATCCCATCCTTCTCACCCCCCGTTTCTTCTCCATGCCGCTCCCCTCGTTTTCACCTTCTACCCCCTCCTCCTCTTCTTCCTACGATGTTAGTTCACTCCAGTCAGCTAACTATGCCAGACTAGATGGCTACCGAACATTCTACTTCTTACTATGACATCGTTGTCGTTGCCTGTTGTCGTCAACTATCTTACAAAAAATTGATGGGCTGTGCATATATGCTTGTGTGTTTGAGCGTATCGATGGGCTCCGTATGACAAAAAATCTCGACTTCGGGCGAAGTAGCATACGTATGCATTCCTACACATATGATAACAACAGACAATGTTACAACAGGTTTACTTACCGTGCAATCTACCAACCCCATACATACATACACTACAGATACACTCCCGGAAAACTAAAACGCCGTTAAGCAACAATTACTAGAAAAACACACACAAAAAACAGGACCAGGCTTGGTGGCGCTCCCTTCTTGGCGTTGACATCCAGTAGGATCGGACAACGGCATATTGAGAAAAGGTTGAAGATACTCCGCGAAGAATGTAGAGACCAAGACTAAACCCTATTTATAGGCCTGACTGGTGTCCCTTCTAGATATTAGATCGACACTGCCCACAGTCCTCTCAGTGGAATGCAGAAGTAGTCCGTTATGTGTATGAAATCGTCTTGTCTTCCTCCTTTCTCTATCTTGGGTTCTAAATAAGCAAACTCTTCTCATCAAAAGAAGGAAAGGCCTGCCTGTTTCTTTTTGAAGCCGTAGAGTGGTACACACCGACAAACATTTCCTTTCTAAGCATCAGCTATCCATTGGCACGGTCTGATATAGCCTAGATGTGTTGTTGGGCACTGAGTGGTAAGACTCGAAAGCTGGTTCGTAGTTCCTAGATATAAAACCTGCTTGGAAAGAGAAAACTAAACAAAACTTATAATCATCAAGTCCGCCATGGCCTGAATGGTCTGTGAAAAATAGCCAAGTCCAAAAGAAGTACCATGTATATGCACCCTCTCTGTATTACTTTTGCATTCTTGCTGTCTCTCTTTCTTTTCTTGTCATGTACTATATATCCAACAATATATTAGAACGTAGAATTGAACAAAGGCAAACTCTGGGTCATTTGCTTACTATCCGGATACATCAGAGATCGACACTCTAAGACCTACTTACATTATGTTAACTCCATTAGCTGATAGGCTTGGTACGGCACTTGACCCATCTAAAAGTGACTTGTCTTGATCGAGACGCACGAGCAAGAGGTCTCTGTATGGTATATATCTAGGTAGGCACATATATGCGATATCTAGACTGAAAAGCCATTGGCATATTTGTTTTATGCGTATCACATGTAATATATATGCATACATGTATTGCAACCTACAGTGCACACACCTTTTCACTTATCCGGCCTATAAGGTCAAATCCGTTTCTTGATAAGCATGCCTATAAGAATAAAAACAGCCCAACACATGGTACGTAACCACACCTTGACACCTAATCAATGACGAGTCCTGTTTTTCATTGGATACAAGGAGAAGCCTCTTGTCCGCCTAGCCTTGTTTGCAGATCTCCGGTGTTTTCCTATTTCCTATTCCATCCATTATGAGACCTATCAGTTGTAGCCATGTACGAATGGAATATCGGTCGTCAAATTAGCACTCTAAGTAGACGCCCTTCCCTCATATCAAAGGTAGGCGTTGTTTGAATACGTAATGATACATGTAGCCGTTAGATATACACACACATCATTCGAGGTCAGTTCGCCATGGTTAAGCCTGGAATGGTATAAGATAGGTCGTGTGGAGAGTTTATAGGGAGGAGATATGATAAGTAGAAAATGTGGGTCACGAATCTTCAATCCTAAAGAGCACGATATGAGGAGATATATCCAACTGCATCTATGTATTTTGCAGCTGACAGGACGTTGGTATGATAACTATGAAGAGATATACGACAAAAGTAATCGGGTAAAAACACTAGACAAAACGTAAACAAACAGCCTGGTAGTTAAATTTTAATTTCCACACGACTCGTCCGACCCAAATATGACAAAAGAAAGAAAAGAAAATGAGGAAAAAATGTGGTATGGAAAAGAGAAGAGAATCAAAGAAACGGTAATGAGCAGAACCACAAAAAATGAGCCGGAGCAAAAAAAATAAAAAGGAGGAAGAAAAAAAACCAGCAAGTAATAATGACAATAATGGAGAATGCGCCGAGTGGACTCCGATATCCAAATAAAAAATGAAAATAATGAACTAAAGCAAAGAAAAGAGACAAACTGGAGTACCCAACCTTCTCCGTGAACCCTAAGTAGAAAGTCAACAACGCCGATCATCAGCATGAAGTGGATTGAATCCTTTTTTGAGAAAAGAGAAAGAGAGGCATATGAGATAAAGAACTAGTATGATCAGCCAACAGCTAGTAGACAAGATATGCCGTTCAATGCGGTCGTGCTGAATCTGTAGCTGTTATTTTCTTTGGTCTTGTTGCTATTACTGCTGCTGGTTTGGCTAGAATTTGCCCTGAAGAAGAGACATTGTCTCTCTCATTGGAAGCAGCAGCATAGCGGCTCTCCCTGCGCAATTGGTTGATGCAAAGAGTAAAATACTGCGAAAGCTTGGCAGGAAAACAAAGTACACAGTGGTGAAGAGCAGAGCCCCAGAAAAGTAACGAGAGACACGACCAAGAGCAATGATTATCGCCATTATTTTCGTTACTGTTTCTCTTGTTGTATGTACACAGTGCACAGCACCCAAGCGAGTGCCTGTAGCAAAACTATAGCTGGTACAGCTTGGTAAATGCTGAGTCCGCCGTACTACAGCTTCGAGAGCTCGGAGTTTGGGCCCCCGACGACACCGACGACAATGTGGCTGCAGACGAGGCTGCAGACGTCGCTAGTGAGACATATCCTGAGGAGGTAGAGACATCTGCGGTAGAATAAGAGCCCGACCGGTCGCTAACCACCGACTCTACATCTACATCGTCATTGTAGTCCTCAATATACTCCTGGTCCTCATCTAGACCGTCTTCTTCACTCTCGTCGTCATGTAGCGCAAATCCAGGGCAGCGTTCTACGAGGCCCGTGTAATAGGCTACAAGCACTTCTGGATTGGGAACAATCTTCCAATCAACGCGGTACAAGAACTCCAATTCTAGCATTTTGAGCTCGGCTACTCTAACACCACCTACGCGGGCGTACGTGGTGTTGTTCCAAAAAGAATCTGAGAGTCCCTTGGCAGCTACCGTGGCTGCAGTGATGAGAAAACGGTGGACAGTGAGAGTGTTGATAGTGAAATCGGGGTAGAGAGCGCAAAGTCTATCAATGTAGTAGACCATGGACAAAAGAAGCGGCGGCGTCAGCGTCGCATGCTTTGTCAGACGACTGAGATAATCGCGAACGGAAATTCCAGGGGATGTTCTGTATTTGATCATTAGCAAGCGTGTTTTGAGAATGAGACCGGCGGGCCTATTGACATACCGAGAATGGAAGCGAGTAAGACTTCCAGAGCCTCTGAGAGCTAACGAGTCGTTGGTCTCGATTAACTCTGATAGCATATGCGCAATAAGTGTCACGATATCTTCAACTTCGCATAGTTCATAGCGGTTGGGCAGTATTTTCACGGGCACAGAATTGCGTCGGGCACGCTTTGTTACCGCATGTCTGGTTTCGGAGGGACTGGAAATGAGTTGTGGTTGTTGTGTTGGGGTATCTCTCGAAGGCGAGCCTCTACGCTTGTTTGGCGAGAAGATGTCCTCCTTTGCCTTGATTGGAGTGGTAGACTTGGAGGGTGTCGGTCGCTCGCTCGGTGGAGAGATGGACTGTGTCGGCCGGCGTGGCGGGACTGGCTTTCTAGGGATGGATAGAGGGGGAGTCTTGGTACGCTCGCGCAATGTTCTGACAGTGGTCGTGGGAGGCGAGACAGAACGGACCGACCATGAGGATGGGCTACCCGTGAGAATACCACTAGCACTCGTCTGCGGGAAAGTGTTCGACTTGGCTAGTTGCGAATGTTTTTTCGGCTGAGTAGCGCTGGGAATTTGGGACGAGGTCGTCATGGGAGGGCCAATATGCAAAGATGCAGAGGCAGGCACCGATGTTGAGGCGGAGGCGGTCGATGACGACCCGGAAGAGCTGGCGACAACCTTGGGCGACAAAGTCGCCGACTTCATGGGAGAGCGCCGGCGGGCGGACATGGGAACCATGTGTGGAGATATAGTGGTAGATGCAGAGGGTCCATAGTGGAAAGATCGAGGAGACACATTAGTCGACCTCGAAATATGCGGAGAAGAAGTCAACATGATCTTTAGCGCATGCCGGGTTGCGTCAGGCTATGCAGGCGGACAGACAGCCGAATTTCTTTGCTCCCGTGGACGTGGAGTAGGTGGGAAGACAGGCTGTTGTTCGGCGAGCGAAGGAGCGAAAGGGCAGCGACAAGGTGCAGCGTTCCTAATATGCAGGAGTTGTCGTGCAGGTTCGGTTGCGTGGTATTCAAACTTTTTCTTCGACTGTCGAGGGATAAGATTGGGTAGCAAGGCGGCGGGAGGTGTGGCGACGATGAACCCCTCGATGGCAACTGGATGGGACAATGCGATATAGAAGCAAAGTGAAAGAGAAGACTAGTGGTAGCAATGGTATAGTAGGGTCGACAGGAGAAAGAACAAGTGGAGGAGATGGGCTACAGTTAAGACTAATGGAAATGGTGCTAACGACCAAAACAAAGGAGCCAGTACTGGCTACTTCAGAATATTATATCAATCGCATCGGCCATCAACACGCAGTGCGAAGTGACAGGCCTGGCCTTAGATTGCTTGGGCAATTTGGCACTGAGAGCCCAAGATGATGGATAATACAAGAAAATGCCCTGCTGGGATGCAGCAGTCAGAAAGTCACAATGTTACTGTTAGTTATGGGCTGGTTAGGTGGTGCGTGCACTACTTAATAGCGATAGTAGATACTGTAGATAATACGATGATGGCAAAAGCGAACATGCGGCGAATATGCGTGGATGAATGAGTCTATGATAAAACAACAGAAAGAAAAGCAACAAACAGCCGATGGAACCGTCGAGTTAATCAGGAAGGTATCCTAACGATGGCTAGCCAGGGTGGTCAGGCAGTTTGGCAAATCGGATCGTGAAGCTATTGAGCCTCAATGTAGACGTAATTCGTAGATAACCTAGAGTAAGAAGACTTTACGATGGAAAAATCTAGATCAAAGGACTTTCGGCGAAGGCGTCGACGAGGGGCGTTTTGGAGGTGGAACGGGCCATTTTCTCACCGGCAAGAAACAAGGAAGCCAGCAAATGCTTGTCTATGAAGGGTTGCCATCGCAGCCCACTATACGTCGTTGTACACTGTACGCTGCTATCTGCTGTACTAGTATGTCTGTCCATATAAGATATCTTCTAGCATGCTTGGCACTGCGCTTTTGATAGAAAGTGGTTACCGAAGCCTGGGCGCTAGCTCTGCTAGCCTTAGCTCTTTTATCAGCCGTGCCCATAATCCAACCGCCTGGCTCACAGCAAAACAGGAAGATAAAGAAAAAGTAAAGAAAAATAAGTAAGTAAATACTACTATTAGTCTGAAAAGACGAAGAGGAAGCGACAACCTGCGATAACAACTCCGCTGCTAAGCCTCAATCAGAAACTTCTAGCCATGCACACGGCCGCCTCCAAATAGGCAATATATGAAGACTCAGTCCTTGCGGCGGTGTGCCGGGCCTATAATTGGTCATAGACTAGCACTCCTTGCGGAGGACGGTGGCGCGTCCTCTATAGCATAGATATCCATATCAAAAAGCTTTGGTGCAATTCCATATTTTATATATGTAGACATACATATAACCTATATCAGCGGCTAATATACCGGCCCGCCAGCGCATCCAGCCTGTCGCTCGCTCGTGAACAGACATTGGACGGCTCGTCTCGCTCTTTGTAAGCAAGGCCTGCTGTGTCCCCGCACACTAAGCTGTACAATTGACCTGCTTGTCGCCTTGTTTGCGTCGTGCAATGAACTAACAATCTCACGACCTATCGACTTGCCTGATCAAAGCACCAGGCAGTCCCAGGTCCTATTCCCTTTTCCCTTCGGAATTAGCGACTACTAATCACAACTGCCACTAGCCCAATAGCTGTTCACTTGTTACAGAAAAGGCCGTATTGTCAACGCGTGTGCCCCTGCTTTTGCTTTATTCTTGTGAACCTAGGTTTATTTTTGCTCACTTGGTCGGACAGTGTCCTTAAGTGTTCATTGTAGCCCATCTAGCAATTCATGCTAACAGATTTCGGTCCATATACATATATCCCGCCATATCAGTCAATATCTGCCTGTGAAAAATTCACCGAAATGGGCCGATAGCAAGTATCAGTTGCTTTCTTTGAAAATTTATCAGGCTCAGGCGATCGTGGTTTGCTTAGGTGTTCTCAGGTCATTGCTTGCATCTGGTGATGGAGCAATCTGCAGGCTAGAGCACTCGTTATTTGCTTTGCTTTGCTTCATCGTTCCCGCGACGACCGCCCAAGCTTACATCTGATTTACGTATTAAAATTGTATCATCTCGGCACTATATAGCATGCAATAAATAGTAGTAGTATGTGAGGCGCCGAACGCTGGATGACCAATGCATGTCTATTTCCGCATCACCCCGCACCTTCTTTTCTGCTTCCACCAATATTCTATCACTACTAGTAACCAAGCCTATGCTTCCATAGTTCCATGTTTCCTATTATAGGTAAGTCGCAGTAGCATTTAGGTTCAAATCCGAACGTTAATCTCGTGAATTACGTTTTCTTTTCAGAAAATGACACTAGGTATAAAGCAGTTGAAACATATATGCATCGTATTCAAGCTAACTTATGTCGGTCCGTTTACAGCATAATACTAAAAAACAACTGGCAACGTTGTTTCCTTGCCATCAATCAAATACACGTGCGCCCACACACACTGTTCCTTCTGTCATACTGCACTTCTAATCGAGTAATGAGATAAAAAATCTCAAGAGGTACTGTTCCTTCCGGATAAAATAATGTACCAAATGCACACCACTGGCAGTTATCAATCGCTCCTGTTTGTTTCATATTGTCTTCACTTCCAAATCATGTGATCTTATGTTTCTAAGACTTCTTCTGGTTTCTTTGCTTATTCATACATGTTTCTCGCAAAAGGCTGGCATCGTCATCAACCATACATTCATCCATACTTATAGCCAGTGTTATCTGAAGACTTTTGTTTTGGGATCGCATATCTCGTCTTAGCCAGCGGTTACCTGTATCTGCTGTGCTTTTGCCTTCCCAGACTTTCTGCGACCCCATAGCCTCGTTAACCCTGGTCAGCCTTGTTGCAACACCATAAACTAGCTATAGCTGTCGTTAACTGTAAACTTACATCATAAATGCGCCATATATATTTGTATATCATCTGCACTCCATTATAGCTTTCCTATCCATCTTGTCTCGGCAGCCTAAATTCCGGTGCAGTCATGGCAGCCGACATTCTCGCACAAACCCTGCAAAAGCTCCAGAGCCCATCTTCAACCCAAGAGGAGATTGAGCTACTGAAACATATCAAGAATGGGCTTATTGGGAACCTAACTAAGAAAGAACTCTGGGTTCAATTAGGGCTCCTAGATATCATCAGAAATGTCCTCGTTCGCAACAAGCCACCTACATTGCCTAATAAAGCTGCTATAGACGGCCTTCAACCACAACTACGTCAAGAAGAGAGCGCTACTATCCAAGCTATCCAAATCATTACGAGCATTGTTTCTGGTAATGCCATACCCTGTACTCCGTACTGGCCCGGTATACATACGTTGAGTAAACATTGAGCTAACGGTGCATTGTTATTTATAGTTGGCCCTCAGTTTCTCGATCCTTTGTTTCATGCGGACATAATATTGTCCATCGCAAGCGTTGTCGATGTCACCACTACACACCCACAAGCACTACTAGTGGCGCTACGTGCCCTGATTTCCATAGCCGATACTCTTCAGGTTGCGCCTACCTCTTGTACTTTAACTGCTACTAGTCTCGGTGATGCAGTATTTCGCTCCATCCCTCTCGAGTCGTTACGCCAGCTTCTGCTTATGACCGTCGGTGGCGCAAATGCACATACCCATGCTAGTCTTGTCGCAACTCTCCTCGCCCGGTTAAGTATCGATAATAAGCGGCGCACACATCTAGCAAAAGCTGGAATACTTGATGCACTGGCAACCAGACTTGCCAGTTTTGCTGTTGCGGAAAGCCTCTATGTTCCTGGCGCCAGAGAAGCATCCCTCCAATATGGCCTTGGTTCGTGCTTTCCTTTACCGGAGCATCGAGTCAAAGTTTCCATAATTCTTGAAGCATTAACCAATATCATGAGTAACTCTAGATATCTTGCTTGCATGCTCATATATTCACCAGCCATTCTTGCCGTATTCCCTCTAATCTCATGTACTCATGGGCCCGCCAACAGGCCATCGTGGCCTGCTTCGTCGGAGCCAGAGACAATGGGAGCTATGGACTATGCGCTTCCTCCTCTTACAACAAATGTTGATTCGCTGTTTCGTGAACACAAAGCAGCATTTAACAGCATGATTCCTCGCACTGTCAACAAAATGTCCATAGGTGAGAATAGGCCTGCAATATACGCTGAAGGAGAGCAGGAAAGCCCACTTGTGCCATTTCTCATATTACTCTGCAGGACACGCAAAGATCCCCTCGAACGACTCATGGCTATTTCTGTGTTAGCTGCTCTTTTCAAGGCTGGGTGTGGCACGAAGAATATACGAGAAGCTAGTATTGGACTCATGGTGATTCCTATCTTACTTAACATAATGCGCGAGTACAAAACAGTCCACAACCCTGAAAAGGCAACCGTCGCCGTGGATCAAAATACAAAACTGAGCTGGCACATCATAGAGACAGCGCCTCTTGTTTTGAGCCGACTAATTCGTGATAACGCTGCGCTGCAAATGGCTGCATCCCAAGGAAACGCTACAGAATATCTGGTACGTCTTCTCTCCAACGCATATGAGCCGTGCATTGGTGTGGAGCTCAAGCGTTGGACGCCTCTACCAGACTCTAACACGGTCCCCGACACTCTCCAACCCAGTTGCCAATTAGGTGAGAAGGGCCAACTTCCCGTTATGGTGCACAACATCAAGATGCGCGAAGCTGTTCTCAAGGCTGTCGCATGCTTAGCATCTGGTGGTGAGGAATATCGGGATGCCTTCTTAGAGAAGTATCCTGTTATACCGTTCGTGTCAGAGTCGCTCTATAAGTTCCCTATGAGGCCCGTTTTCAATGGACGTGCCAAGGATAGAGTTGATGATAATAAGCGCATCTTTGATCAACAGTTCGGACTCAACCCACCAGAAGTCGTCGAGGCTGCATGCCACGCAGTCCGTGTACTAGGTAGATCTTTTAAGATCACACGAACAGCGCTAGTAGATTTTGCTGTATACAAGCCTATCATGAACTTACTCAAGTGCGGAAATCTCAAGCTGGAGATTGCTTCCAGCGCAGTCATGTGTAACCTTGTTCTTGAAGCAAGCCCAATGCGCGATGTAAGTCTTAACTACGCAACGTGCCAATTTGCAGCCCTACGACTAACACGTATCTTACAGCCGTTAATCGAACAATGCAACGTTGTTCGTACACTAGCAGAGCTTGCGCACTCATCTCATCCTGAGCTTAGACTCAATGCGCTTTGGTCACTGAAGCATCTGGTTAGCCAGGCTAGTATCAAAGTTCGAAGACAGGCGTTAAACGAAGTCGAGCCTGAATGGTTATCACGAATGATTCGTGAGTTCCATCAGGATGAGGCCTTGGTCGATGCTCAAAGAGCTAGATCAGGCGATATGGATAACGATGTTGATATGATCGCCGAAGACCATGAAGATATCGAAAGCACGGGCGAGCTTATGCAGTTTCGGCCAGCCCCATTTTCTCTTGGTGGTATTGCAAATAGCAACATTCCGTTCTTATGCCAACATGAGGACTTCCTAAAGACCGTTAATGATGAGTTGAATCCGTTACGACGAGCACGTAACGAAGACCATGGCATCCAAGAGCAAGCCATCTCTTTCATTAGAAACTTGATCATGCCATCCAACGACAAGTCCAACGACGAAGGCACTCAAGAAATTGTCGAGATGGTGTCCATAGTATTGGATGAGTTCAAGCCCAACAACTTGTTCCAAATGTTAGCTTCGAAGCTCAAGCCCCGATGCCTCCGTCCATTTTCACGGCGCCAGCAAAGCGACGGAAACGCATCGCCCGAGACCAAGTCTCGCATGTTATACCCGCAAAATAATATTGTCGAGGCAGTGATATATGTGCTAGTACATATCGCCGGTAGCTCATCGGCGCACCGGGACCTCATCACCGACCACAAAGACTTGATGAGATCGCTTCTGCCATACCTAGCCAGCAAGGACACGTCTGTGAAGATAGCTATGTGCTACCTACTTGTTAACCTAACGGACTCTGATAATGATTTCACAGACAAGCAGGCTTTGAAAGAGCGGATCAACGTTTTAAAGGGATACGGATATCTCGAAAAGCTGCGCGAGCTTGAGCTGATGGAATCGGTGCCACAGGTTAAGGAGGTAGCCAAAATGGCACAAAGCCATATCGCCGATGCGCACATTGATCGGGGGATACATAGCAACTGAGATGATGCTCAGATGGAAACGAAAAAAGATGTGCCGTTAGTAGAGGCACATGTTCTGCTAAACTTGTGTGTGTGCGTGATGGTGTTTGTATTAGTCTTTGGGGGGTACATAGAGGGCTGAGGTTCGTTTCCGTTTTTCCTGCCAAAAAAAAAAATTACACTGCTTGCAAAGCGTCTATTTTGCTTATTTTGCGCACGCTTGTTTCTCTTTTCATTTCTATCTCCCTTGAGTAATATCACTAGTATCAAAATCTGATGTTACTTTCAACCTTCAATGTCAAGTATACACAAAGACTCTAGATCCTGTTGTGATATTCCGCAAGTAGTATACACCTACCTGTATGTATATATGGTTATAGATATGAAGAGCACATGTAGTGACTCCTCAGTTTTTCATGCACTAATGGAGTTCGGAGGCCATTGACGAAGACCGAAAAAAAACCGGCTATTGTCATCTTTACAAAGCTCCAACAGATGATAGCCTAACGCAGACGTCTATATCTAGTATTATTTCTCAGCTGTACATTATTTAGGGTGATTTCTTCATTTTGTTGCCGCCGCTGTCATAGCTTTTTTTTATTTTTTATCCCTTGCCTTTGCTTTTGAACTACGCCGAGGGTTATACTAGTACTATGTAGGAGAAGAGCAAGAAAAATTTTCGCGTCAGAATTTTCAGTGTGCTTTCAGGCCAGAATGGGGGGGTGAGTGAAGGAGAGATGGATTGCAATGGAGGGATGAATGATGGGGGGTGGTGGTGGACAGATGCATTGTGAACATGGTGGTAGCTGCATATATGTATAATATACATCTCTTATTACTTAGCGTTAAGCTGAGAGAGCCAAGTATCAAAGTCTCTATTCTTTTTCGTTTGTTTGCTTGAAGCCCTTTGTTTCTGTTTTGGGACGTCTTTTGTTCTCTTGTGCTTCCCGTATTGGGTTAGAGGCAAACAACCTTTTTTATTACTGGTAGTAGTAGTAGTATTATTAGGCTTTTTTAATCCGACTTTTAGAGCAAATTGTCGTAAGCGGCACATTCATCCATGCGTAGCAAAAAGAAGAGAACATAATGGCATAACGGCAAATTACAGGTTACAATTGCATTTGCAATTAATTAATTGCAACTACATACGTACGACTCTCGATATTACAAGTTCGTTATAGCAGCACGTCCATCTTAGGTGAAGACAAAAAGGACAATTTCGAGAGGGGAAGAGGATGGGAACAATGACAAGGTCAAAGGAGGCAAGAAAAGACGAAGGCTTTGTTGTTACTACGGCTTACTAGATCTAAGCATGTCTTGTGGTATATGCGGACAGCAAACTTCAGAGTGGATATTACAATGGGGGAGGGGGGGGGGGGGGCAGCTGATATGCTGATGATGTCCAGCCAAAACCAGCTCAACTAGCCAATCAGATCTATACAAAGGCCAGAAACTGCAAACCCAGAAGCATGGAAGCTGAGTAGGAATGTGAGTTGGACTTGGCTTCTATGCTTGGCTTTGTGCCCTTTGTGTTTCTTTGTTCAAGCTTTTAGAGCACCGACTACTGCTTAGCAACAACGCTAACAGCTAGTGTAAAATACAAATAAGATCTTCTGTTGCTGTTAAGAATCGCTCACGCCCCTTCCACTTCTCTTCGTCGGGCGTGGATCTAAATTGTAGACACATAATAAAGGGGATTGGCGTCTCGTCAGAAGATGGTCTTGATTCTAGTGATGATCATGAAATCACGTCTCTTGTGATCTCCAGGCCCATTGAGCTGCTGACATTAAGTCAGTTAGACACAAAGTCATACAGTAAGCCTGATGAGATATGGCGACATCATACAGTGATAAAATTGGGAACTGTGCCCCCCAAAAAGTACATATCCTAGTTAGGCTTTCAGAGAAATAAATATTGAAAAGCAAAGGCATCAAAACGGCAGTTATCATGCATGTTCTGGGGGTTGTTGTTCGGTTCGGCTTACGTTCTAGATATGGACATGATGTTCTCTTTGGCATTGGAATGATAAAAGGAAGTACCAAAAGAGACAGTAAAAAGCCAAAAGGCAACGACGTGCCATTATGGTGCGTCTTTCGTCATGGTGATATTCTACATGGTAGTAGCCATGTTGCGTCGCATTGCCTGCCCGCCATGCAGCGACTTTGTTTCCATAGAGCTGTTTGCCCTTCTATTCGAGAAAATTTTAGTTGGCAACGCTCAGACGTCGGTTCTTATCGGTAGATGGACATTTTCCTCTTTATTTGTTCCGGTGTTTGCCATTATTTGCTATGCCATTTTTGAAGCTGTAAGGTGGTGATAGTAGTCAGCATGCATCAACACTTTCCCAGTGCATCGTCGTGAAGGAGGGGAAAGCCAAACCCTTTCGAGAAGTCATGTTGGCAGCAATGCCCTCCCAGAAGAACCTTGGCTGTTTATATCTAGATAAGACTGTACTTATTGGCATTTCTCATCGCTTAGGATAGAACCAAAGATGTCAGAAAAGGAATGTTACTTGGCGGATGTCGTCGACAAGTTCCTCGTTTGCGTTGTTCCTCCTACTGGGGTTGTTCGCCATATGAGAGGTGGGGGGG